>CATIWQ010279736.1:0-12575 GCA_949673415.1 Euphorbia schlechtendalii | reverse complement strand
TATTTATACATTAAATTTATAACTATTTTAAAATTTTTATTTTATACTATTAAATTTATATACTTGATTGTAATAAATTTTATCAAATATTAAAGATTTTAAGTAAACAATGCAATTATGTTTAAAATTTAAATATATTTTGATTTATTTTATATTTTTTCTATTTAATTTAATAAAAAAATTTATAACAAAAAAATATTCGCAGGCCTGGGCCGGGCTTAGGAATTATCTTGTAAACCCGGCCCAAGCTCGAAATTCTAAAGTATGAGCTTGGGATGGGCTTGGGTTAATAATTTTATTAAAAAACCCGCCAAGCCCGGCTCGAACCCAGCCCGCCCGACGAACAGGTCTATATAAGAGCTGTATAATTTTTCTATATAGTTTTCTTTAAAATATATTATACCACTCTTATACATTACATAACGCATTCATGAAAAATTATTATTTTTATTATACAACTATTAATTTATGTATAAGATTGCAATTAATTTTTTATTTTTTTCGAATAATTCAAAGTGTCATTATAAAAATAAAATTAAGATGAACAAAATATTTCAAAAAGTAGATTAAAAAAAATCTAACGGTTTGTGAGATATGAAAGTTTGAAGTTGTGAAATTTAAATTGAATAGACGGGAAAAAGTAGTTACAAGAAAAAGGGGTAAAAATAAAAAAAAATCTACTAAAATTACAAAGTGAATATTAATTCGTTATTGCATTAAAACAATAAAATTGAATTTTTAAGGTATATATTTTAATGGACCCATCAAAGTACTAGCAAACGTTATTGTATACATATATTTGTAATGTATTGATAATTTAGTGACAGAGTTTTCGTCGCTAGATGATGTACAAACAGAAATATGGTTGCAGGTTTTAGCAACAAAATTTCTAACTATAAGGGGCTTCGAAAAAAAATCCTCTGTCCCCAAATGCTGTCCCCATGCCTGTCCCCCCCAATTAAAAATCGCCACCTATCAACTTTTAGTATATTTTAATAATTATTAATTTATCTCTCCTACTTTTTTAATTAAAATATAATAAAAGTTGATACATGACGGTTTTTTATTGGGGGGACAGGCATGGGAACACCATTTGAGGACAGAAGATTTGTTTCCCCAATTGATTACCATAACATCCTTGAAAACGGCCCCACAGGTCCACTCTAGTTTCGGAATGTCATTTTAGACTAGAACTGTTCGCGGGAAGGGCTACCCGGCCAGCCCGCTTCAACTTGTCAGGTTTGGACACCGTTTTTTAAAAAAACCCGGCCCAAGCCCGTCAAAGCCTGAAGATTTATGGGCCAGGCTTGGTTTTATATAAATACCCAAGCCCAGTCCGACGAATAATTTTATTTATTTATTGTATATTTATACATTAAATTTATAATTATTTTAAATTCCTATATTTTATCCTATTAAATTTGTATACTTGATTACAATAAATGTTACTAAATATTAAAGATTTTAAGTAAACAATGTAATTATATTAAAAATTTAAACATATTTTTATCTACTTTATATTTTTTTAACTTAGTTTAATAAAAAAATTTATAATAAAAAAATATTCATGGACTTGGGAATGACCTTGTAAACCCGGCCTAAATCCGAAATTCTAAAGTATGGGCTTGGGTTAATGTTTTTTGTAAAAAAAGGCGCCAAGCCCGGCCCCGCCCCGCCCGATGAACGGGTCTATTTTAGACTAATTTAACACCAAATGCCAAGTTAAATGGTCAAATGTTACCTTCAAGCCAATATCATCGTTAGAATCTTTCAAACAAAGGCAAAAAATAGTACAAAACTCAATAATTGTGCAATTAAGAAGAAACAAAGAACTCAATGAAAAAGTACAATACTTTTCACCAACTCTCAGTATAAAACATCATCAGTGTAACTCACCAAAGCCTGTTCGAACTTAGGTTGCATCATCTCCAGGCTTGGTTTCGTCTTTCGGTTTGGAAGGATCTGAAGGCGAAGGGGTGCCTTCAACACCCATTTCAGTTCTTAGATCATTGATGCTCTGCTCCAATTCATCTATTCTGCTTCCCATTTCATCAAGTGCACTGAAGTCAAGGACAAATGTATTGAATGATATTAACCATATCGACAACGAATTTAATTCGAAAGATTACCAATGATATCAGTTCTATTAATGAAATCATTTATGTGATGTTTAATGAAGGCTGAATGCGTGAATGCTACTCCAAATTGACCTCATCAATGCCTAAAGGAAACGATATGAGTGCATGTACCTACTCTGAAGAGTATTATTGCTACCACCTAACCTCAAATTAGCAATTTAAGCAACTTCCATAATGATGGAACTCATTAAGATGATTTTCCCATTAGCATATATGTGATATCTAATAAGAGAAGGATATTCTTTGTAATGATGGAATCCGACATTGTCTGGAACCTGGATTGCTGCAAAATAAACAAGCATCGAGTGAGTGAGTGAGTCAACTCACATAACTTGTAGTTTTGGTAACTTAAGTAAAAACCACTGCATACACTAATTCACCATCTGTTGAAGTAGATTTTGTACCTGCAGAAGAGCAAAAAAAAAAAAACACCTTTCAGTAAATGCTATTTGCATTATCATTTGAAGTTTGAACCATACAAGTAACTACAGGCCCGGTCCTGAGAACTTCAGGCCCTAGGCATAATTATATAAAAAGTAATAAAAGTAGGCCCTTTAATAAAAAAAGAGTAATATCTATTTACTTTTTTTTTCAAAAAAGAGTAGAAATTGAACTCATGACCTTTTACACTTTGAACTGTTGTTTTACCAATTTTTGTAACATTAATTATTGTTATTTCTATCTTTCTAATAATAATAAATAAAATATAAAAGAAATATTTTTGGGCCATTTCCGACCATGGGCCCTAGGCGGCCGCACTTGCTGCACCTGCCTCAAGGCCGGCCATGCTGCTAGAGCTAGAAGTTCATTGGCGTTTTTGTTGAATTAATGAGTTGGACTTGAAACCATTATCATGGCCTAACTCTATAAGGCCAATCAAGGGAAACAAAAAAGGAAAGGAGAAGCATTGGCCAGCTAGATCCTCATGAATAGAAGGTAGGCAGTCTACATTACAGAAGTTCACAAAAACTATTAATTTTGATGTATCAAGCTATATAGAATCACTGTTTCAAAAATTAACAACCAATACCTAAATGGTATTATAATGACAACCAAAATTCTTTGAAGTTATACAGCAAGAGTTTCTGAGCTCATTTCTTACTTTTTGTTATTTACAGCATTAATAAAGCATTCCTAAAAATGTTTGAAATGAATCACGTAGAAAATATTAATATCCAAGGGTTTCTGCAGGAACTTACAAAGGCAGTCATATCAGCAGTACTCTGCTTTGGATCTTCAGCATCATTCCCGTCCTGCAGAAGAGTAGTACAGACAACATGATAGACAACATAAACTACAGCATAAGAAGGTTAATTATGTAAATGGATGGATAATAAAGGAGCCATTCATAGTTGATGACAGTTAAGATGATAAAAAAATTGTTTAGTAATTTAACTCCAAGAATTTTCATGGGCTGTCTGTAACATGTCCATCATTCATGTAATAAGAGAAACATACTCCAAGTAAGTGTCACAAGTAAAGCTGAAACACTTTATGTCTTTACCTTTTACATATAGATATTGATTTCATCACAAAACTTCATTTAAAAGAAAAATTAATCTAAAACCAGATACCTGGGCTTGCCACTTTTCAATTTATCTTTCACTATAAGAGATAACTTTGACATCATTCTAAGTAAAGCTTATATCCAACCATGAACGTCCGGGAGAGTGGAAAGCAACAATAGTTCTGTTTGTATTAATGTATCTTTAGCCCCTTGCTGCTTCATTTACATCATCACAGTCCCACCCATATGTTTACAAGGAAACAACTCAAAATCATTCACATTTGACCATGGAAAGAATTAGATCTCTCTTAATTTCTTATTATGAGTTATATCTCAGAGAATCAACTATCTAATGAAGCAGATTACAAATGATAACAAACCTAGATATGAAGTTGAATTGTTTGATAAACATGCAACACTTTTCACATAAATAACAACCACAGCAGTTTGGCTTTGAGGCATATATGTCATCACATCAAAAAAATGTAAACAACGCATCCTCAATTTCAAAAACAAATGCAATTTCAACTAGATCATATGCACATTCAACGATCAAAAGAAGTCTGAGATTATCACAGCTCCATGATGACATGATCGCTGGAAGAGAATCAAAATCTATTCACTCTGACCAAGAATGCATCGATCTCAAATAACCGAGAAAAATAACATTTACTCTTTGAATATACAAAGAAACTGCGGCAAATTGAGCACATCTACATAAAATGATGATGAGAAACCTCAACAAACAAAAAAATCAAGATAATTCTTACACATAGAATTAAAATTGAACACATCACGTTGGAAACTCATTGCATCCATCAAAACAACTCACAAAAAAACCTAAACAGAATGAGATGTGCACAAATGCGAGTGTATTTAATTGCGTTCAGTAAAAGGAAAATTTAGAAATATCTTCCCGTTTTTTCTGCTAAAAGGAGAAAAATTAAGTGCATGTTTACCATTTCGAAGCTTTCTTGATGTGAGCTGCGATGGAAGTTGGAGGGGGCGAAGATTATAAAAAGCTTGGTCCCTGTGGAGAGTAGTGGGGACCGGATTTTGTCATTGTATTTGTAATTCTAACTTCCAAGACTGCCTAATTACAAATTTCCCTTCTTTTGGGCTTCAAAAGTAAATATATGAAATGTAGGATTCTTCTATAAAAAAAAACCAGTAACATGTAATATGGTTCACTTAATTAAGAGAAAAAAAAACTTTATCAATAAAATAATGCATAAATGAAAAGACATTTTACATAATCTCAATCTTACTTTGAAGTATTTATGAAGTGAGATTTCTTTATATCATTTTATTTGTATAAATTAATTAATAGTTTGCTCTTTTTTATTATTTGGTAAAATTTTATTTATTTAATTAATAATGATAAGGTACATAATAACTATTTAATAAAAAGCTAAGTTAACATGGCATAAACAAATTATTAAAATTTATTTTTATACTTATTATTTTAAATTATTTTTTTATACTAAAATATAAGTTTAAAAGAATAAATTTGATTAGAATTGTTTTATTTTTGTTTCAAAATTGTTTCCATTTTTTATGGCATGACATATCATTTTTCTTAAAAAGTATAACATATTTTTTGTGTTTTAATTGGACAGCGAAAAAGTTTCTTAAGTTAATAAAGAAAAATATTTAATAATATGACCGCTAATATGGTGTATTTTATAGTAACATTGTTTCTTATAAAACAAGTTTTATTTTAAAGTGTGAGATAGGGGAATAATTATTGGATTAATCATTACATAATTAATTTAATGGTGATAATGAAGTAATGAAAACTTTATTTATAGTAAAATCAGCATACAATTTGTCTTACTTTATTCTTCATCAATAAAAAATTAGTGGTCCAATTTTTTAATTTTATTATGATGATAAAATCCTAATAATTAGTTATAAATAGACCTGTTCGCGGGTCGGGCAGAGCCCGCTTCAACGGGGTTAGGCTTGGACGCTCATTTTTTTTAAAAAACCCGCCCGAGCCCGAGCCCGTCAAAATCCGAAGTTTTATGAGCCAGGTTTGGTTTTATATAAATACCCAAGTTCAACCCGAAATCGGCCCAACGAATAATTTTATTTATTTATTATATATTTATACATTAAATTTATAATTATTTTAAAGTTTTTTATTATATCCTACTAAATTTGTAAATGTTACTCAATATTAAAAATATCAAGTAAACAATACAATTATGTTTTTAAACATGTTTTGATTTATTTTATATTTTTTATTTAGTTTAATAAAAAATTTATTAATAAAAAATATTCATGGATTTGAGAATGACCTTGTAAGCCTGGTCTGAACCCGAAATTTTGAAATATGAGTTTAGACCAAACTTAAGCTAACCATTTTTAATAAAAAATACGTCAAGCCCTGCCCAAACCTGCCCCACCCGATAAACAATTCTAATTATAGATAACAAAATAATTAAAATAGACTATAGAGATATGTTACTATATTAGGGACCCGTTCTATAATTTCTCCTGATTGCAGTCTCACATTTTGCTTCCACCGTCACTCCCTTTTCCACTCTAGTTCTTACGCCCCTCTCTCTCCCTTTCCATCGTCAAATCAAGAGGTAAATTCTGCTATATTTTTAGATTTTTCAGCTATGCACATGTCAATCTTGCTCTTGTTACCGATTCCGGCAACAACATACTGAATACAGGTATCGGATCCATCTTAGTTGCCTAAACCGCGGGTGCGAAACGGCACCACCAGTCAGCTTGTAGTCTCTAGGTCGACCTCCGCCTAGAACAGCACCTCTAAGGCTGGGATCTGGCGGTTGGAGTGCAATGTCACGTCCATGCACCCCTATATAAGCATTTTACTTTTTTTTTTGGTCTTTTCAAGTTATTTTTAGGTCTAGAGAACCGCTTTTCTGAAGACTTAATTAAGGATCAACACTATATCTGCTTGGAGAAGGTTGAAATGTTTTGTTCAATTTTTTTTATTGTATTGTAAAAGAATGAAGTATTCTCTACTGCATGTTACATCTGAACTCGCTCTATATTTGGCGTTTCCATTGCAGCTTCTCTGATTGCTTAGATTTCTACTGCTCAGTTATTAACATATAGTGTGGCTGCTACAATCAGCAAATATGTGTCTAGTTGTTGATTGTTTTTGTGTCTGCTACCAGCATTGTTCTCATGAACTATTTTTTTTTGTTTTCAGATGGGTGACAGCTCTGATGACATGTCCGACATTAGCGAATCTGAAATCGAGGAGTACTTTGAAAAGCCATTTGAGGATTTAAAATCTGGTAAATACAAAGTCAAGGTGAATGGCTTCTTCAGATGTCCATTCTGTCTGGGGAAGAAAAAGCAGGACTACATTTATAAAGACTTGCTTCAACATGCCACTGGAGTGGGCAAGGGTTCAGCAACTAGGAGAGGTAAACAAAAGGCAAACCATGTTGCCTTGGCAAAGTACTTAAAGGAGTACCTAGTTGATGGAGTAGATCCTAGTCAAATGCCACCTGCGCCACGTGCAGTCAATCCAACTCCAGATGATGTAGACGTTTATGTATGGCCGTGGATGGGAGTATTGGTTAACATAGGGAGGGAGCCAAATGACAGCAAATCATTACTTGATAGTGGTTACTGGTTGAAGAAGTTTGAGAAATATAAGCCATTGGAAGTCCATACTTTTTGGGATGATACTGAGCAAACTGGTCAGGCTGTATTGAAGTTTAACAATGACTGGAATGGTTTGAAGAATTCAACTGATTTTGAAAAGTCATTCGAGGCAATGCATCATGGAAGAAACAATTGGATGAAGAATAAACCAGAACCTGGCTCAAGTGTTTATGGCTGGTGTGCTCGGGCTGTTGATTATAATTCTGAGGGTCCAACAGGTGAGTACCTTCGAAGAGAAGGGAAATTGGGGACAATTTCAGACATTGTTCAAGAAACAACTCAAAGCAAAAATGTTGTTGTGGCACACCTGGCCAATGAAATTGACCAGACAAATGAAAGTCTGGATCGTCTCCAGTACAAGTACAATGAGAAGACAATGAATATGAGTCGGATGCTTGTAGAAAAAGATAGACTGCACAATGCTTTCGTTGAAGGTTTGTGATCTGAATATGCCTCTAAACTATCAGGATTGTGGTTGCAACTACTTTAAGCACATGTTTTTGTCTGCTTTAGATCAAAACTGGTTTCACATGCTTATGCCATAGTTGCTTTTGCAAAAAGGGCTTTTTGGCAAAGCTTCTCATGTGTTCTTGTGGTTGTGGCATTTTGCATAAGGCAAACCTTACTTTGTGTTTCCTACTTTCCTCAACGAATTAGAAAGAGCATTGATCTTTCATGAACGATTGTGACTTTGATCTGCTTGTTGTATATTTAAAGGGCCATGTTTCCGAACTAGAAAAATTTAAAGACTTAAAAGGACAATTTTGAAGGCTGCTTTTAGTATATTTAAATGCTAAATGCTTCAAATAAGCTGTAGGAGATCATGAATTTATCAATTATGCCATTAATTTCAGTTTATGGTTCAATTGCCATATGTGATGTTAAATGATAATTTTAAATTGTTCACTAGAAACAAGGAAGATGCAGCGGTTTGCTCGTGATAATGTTCTGAGAATCTTAGAAGAGCAGCAACTTTTGAATGATGAGCTGGAGTCGAAAAAGAAAAAAATTGACAACTGGAGCAAAGAATTGAATAAACGTGAAGCTTTGACTGAGCGTGAGAGACAAAAACTTGATGAAGAGAAGAAAAAGGTAACTAAACCGCCAATTAATTATCTTCTAAGGAATTTAAACAATTCAGTGTCTCTTGATTCTCATTAACATATTTGTTTCAACTTGTTTCCCCTGTTTCCACCTTATTTTACTGTTTATTTAAATTCAAATTTTCTTTATTTTTGCTCAAATACAATGAACTTCCCATGTCAGAGAATCTAATAGCTAGAATTTACTTCACTCCATGATTTGGTAGAATTCGTTATTTTGTGGATTGTGTTTTAGTTTACCTGCATCTTGTGCTCTAATGACAATGTATTTGTTGTTCCAGAATGACAACAGAAATAATTCGCTCCATCTAGCATCTATGGAACAGAAAAGGGCTGATGAGAATGTCATAAGACTGATTGAAGAGCAAAAGGTGGGCTGTTTATTGTAAAACATTTTGGCATAGTGGCATTTATGCTACCCGTTTTGTATGTAAGTATTTGTGTTTCTCTTAGTGATGGAAATTCATAAATTCTCAGCGGGAGAAAGAAGATGCACTCAAGGAGATTCTCGAGTTGGAAAAGAGGTGTGATGCGAAACAGAAGTTGGAAATGGAAATCCAAGAGTTGAAAGGACAGTTGCAGGTGATGAATCATCTTGGTAATAAAGATGACGCAGCTGTTCAAAAGAAAATGAAAGAAATGAGCGATGAACTTGAGCAGAAAATAGAGGAAATGACTTCTGTAGAAGAGCTAAATCAGACCCTAATTGTGAAAGAGCGCCAAAGCAATGATGAGCTGCAGGAAGCACGGAAAGAATTGATTGCGGTCCTCATTTCTTCCCCTATAATATAACTGTTAACTAATTCAGTCGCATAATAACATAGGGTCTAACAGTTGATCTAGGTAGTAAGAGAGACATTTCATATTAATCAAAACGGCATTGTAGAAGCAACATTAGACATCAATTTTGAACTTCCCTTATGTAGAATAGGCCTTTTCGAGCACATGTATTAAGTGTTTCTGGATTAAAAAGAGTGAAGAAAGATGGTATATATATTCTTAGCTAGAATTTACATCCCTGAAGACAAAAGCCAAAATTTGTAGTGGGAACCCAAGGGTAAAAAGGCTCCTTCAAAGTTCAAAATAAGAATTTATCTCTAAAGTGCAAATTTGCAAAAGAATGGACTTTTTAATCATTAGGCCCTGGTTAGATTAATATGATTGGTTCGAACTTCAAATTAAACAGACAGCAGTTTGAGTTGCCACTAGGGCCTGTGTTTTCAAAGGTGAGGCACTAAGGTGACAGGCGACGATAGGGCAGTGGCCCGAGCAAAGTGAACCACTTAGGTTTCTTAAAAAATTATTATGAAACAAATGAAGTCTAAAAATCTGTAATAATAAGCTGACTATAAACTAATATATTATATGTATTACAAGTCTAATAAATGTTCGAGACGTTTTCATATATTTTTATCTTCTTTCTTTTTAAGGGTTTGGAAGACACATTGAGTGCAACAGGAAGAGCTGCTAATATCGGAATTAAGCGGATGGGCGATATAGACCCAAAGCCCTTTCTGGAAACATGCAAGAAAAAATTCCCACTCGAAGAAGAAGCTGAAGTTCAAGCCTACACGCTATGTTCCTTATGGCAGGAGAACTTAAAAGATTCTGACTGGCATCCTTTCAAGATTATAACTGACATAGATAGGAAGCCACAGGTTAAAAAAAAAAATACTTATCTTGATATTTGTATTGAGAACAGAAAAACTGAAGTATATAATCTGATGATGCAGGAGATAATTAATGAAGAAGATGAAAAACTGAACAACCTGAAGCAGGAATGGGGGGATGACATTTACATGGCGGTTGTCACGGCTTTGAAGGAACTCAATGAATACAATCCAAGCGGGCGATACATTGTTCGAGAACTATGGAATTTTAAGGAAGGACGAAAGGCGACATTGAAGGAAGTGATTGCTTTCATAGTTAGGCAAATAAAAAACCACAAGCGCAAGAGATGAAGAATATCACCGTCTACTTCTGAGGTAATGTATGAGTTTTTGAAATGGATGTTTGGTGATTATTTAGTGATGGTTATTATTAGGTGTTAGAAGTTGTTTAGTTTTGGATATTGAGAATTCTGATTATCAGTTTATTACTACTATTTGCTCTGAATCCAGTCATACCTTACATTTTAGCATTTGCACAAGCAAAAGCTACTTAAAAGCATGTGTTTCTAACTGTTATTTACAGGCTTGACTTACGCATTTTGTATATTAAAATAAATTTAAGGGGTTTTTCATACAAAATTTATGAAATTGCCCTTACATGGATTCAAAGAAAAATTTCCATTTTTGACTCAACCCAACAAAAGACATCTAGTGATCGTAAGATAAGCTATTGAGTTTTTAGTATAAAATTTTGAAATTAAATCTACAAGTTAGCCAATCCACTCGTAAGATTTATTGATGTTCAATTAAAGGATCTTGTACTGTATCAGCGAGGCACCAGCACATGCTCTTAATATAATAAAGATAAAGTGTTCATTGTTTTGTAATAATTTATCATCTACTTATTTTAATTTCTTAGTTTCTTTAGGATTTTGATCCTGAATAATGCCCATAAAAGTCAATAGTAAAATGTAGTTGGGTTGGGAATTAAATTTCCAATTGTTGTCGTTTTAACTAAAGAAATGATAAAAATTCTTTTGGTTTTAAGATGTACAAGAACCGAAAGTTTTTTTGTCATTTCTATTAAAATTTTTTTAAAAATTTTTTTTGTAAGAACCGAAACAAAATGTTTCGGTTCTTTGACATACCAAACAAAAAGAGGCTGTTGACGTTGCAGCTGCAGCGCCAGCAATTTTAATGGGAATCTCCACCGTTGGAGATTCCCAAACATAAGTCAACCGGATACATTCCCCCCCACCCTCCTATTTATACATTCATTCACATACTCTCAACCTTCATTCAGCCATCTAATATATACCTTCAAAACAACTCAATTTTATCAACCTGTTAAACTCATTACTCACATTTCTTCTTATTTTCTCTCCAGTTCCACTGCATCATTTTCACTCTCTACTCTTATTTCTCACTAAATGTATTAGGTAAGAAAAATCTAACTTCAATTTCTTTGTCTATTGAGTTAATAATGAGCAAAATCTAAGTTTATGATATTTTTTTACAGGTTTTGGTTCAAGCATACATCTAAAGGTATGTAACTAAAATTCAAAATCTTAATTTTGTTGTTTTCTTTATCTGTATTTTCTTTTGGAATTAA
The DNA here is from genome assembly GCA_949673415.1 of Euphorbia schlechtendalii. Taxonomy (NCBI): domain Eukaryota; kingdom Viridiplantae; phylum Streptophyta; class Magnoliopsida; order Malpighiales; family Euphorbiaceae; genus Euphorbia; species Euphorbia schlechtendalii. The sequence continues at coordinate 948 of CATIWQ010279736.1, read as the reverse complement.
TGAAAGGATTTTGATCCTGAATAATGCCCATAAAAATGAATAATAATAAATGTAGTTGGGTTGGGAATTAAATCCCCAATTGTTGTCGTTTTAACTAAGGAAGAAATGATAAAAATTCTTTCGGTTCTAAAATGTACAAGAATTGAAATTTATTTTGTCATTTCTATTAAAAAAATTTTTTTTAATTTTTTTGTGAGAACCGAAACAAAATGTTTCGGTTCTTTGACATACCAAACAAAAAAAAGCTGCTGGCGGTGCAGCTGCAGGGCCAGCAGCTTTAACACTGTTGGAGATTCCCAAACATAATTCAACTAGATACATCCCCCCCTATTTATACATTCATTCACATACTCTCAACCTTCATTTACCTATTTAATTTCAAACACTTCCATACTTTAAATAGCACTTTGTTACTTGATAAATTTTTTTCTACAAGAATTGGCTAAGCACATCAAGAGGTGTGTTAACATAAATTTAAATTATTCATTTTTCATATTTTTGTACATAATTTTTGACTTTCTTTGTTTAGATCATTAAATTTTTTAATTTGTAAATAATGGAAAATTATTCTAATAAATTTTTTTTTGACTTCTATATCACCATTTACTGAAATTAACATATTTTATCCTACAAAAAAGTTGACATAAGTTAGTGAAATTAAGTTTTACTAGTCTTTTTATGATAGAATTGTGTTATTGTTCAAATGTGTTAAGTGGTGATAATGTTTATATAACACTCTGTTACTTAATAAATTTTTTTTCTACAGGAATTGGCTCGAGCATATTAAGAGGTATGTAACCTAAATTTAAATGAATGTACCAATATTCCTTAAAAATAAAGTACATATACGGTTATAACAAAATTTATTAGTTAGCCAAAACATTTCGTCAATTAAGTTTAAAGTATTTTACAAAAGTTATTTTCAGAAAATAATTTTTCTTATTTTGG
>CATIWQ010279723.1:0-17959 GCA_949673415.1 Euphorbia schlechtendalii | reverse complement strand
TTCTTTTTGAAAATTAATAATTTTTTGTGAATTATTAATTTATAATATTATTTGAACAATATATTTATAAAATAATTTTGAAAAAATTATTATCTTAAGAAATATATTAAGATTTTCTAAATTTGAAGAATGGTGAAGTTGTAGAATTGAGCCAATCTCAATCGTTAATATTTGTTGCATTGTAAATATGACAAACAACTAAAATTAAATATCAGCCTCAATTTCAACTTTACGATGTTTATATTTTAGAGAATCCAGATTATTTTGAAATCTAATTTCCACATGTATTGTTCTTATTTAGTTTATTATTTTTTTTATTATGGAGACCACGATAAGGTTGTTAAATGTTGATGCCTTAATTTCGTATTTCACGGGGATCAAACATAAACATATTTCGAGATCTCCTTGGTAGACTTGCTCAAAAGATTCTGGTTGTTGGTTAAATGACATTTAATATACGCAAATATCACAAAACAATGACACAATTTTGTAAATAATATTAAAGACACACCTCCGCCGTCCATTGTTGCCGCCTTTCCTAGCTGTTCCTTGTCAAGAGTGTTAAGTAGAAGCCATGTATCCCCCTCTACGTGCAACCTCCTTGGCGAGAGAGATAGATAGAAGTCGTGTATCCCTCTCTATGCGCTACCTCCGAGAGAAATAGGTAGAAACCGTGTTTCCCTCTCTACGCGCTACCCCCTTACCAAGAGATAGGTAGAAGTCGTGTATCTCTCTATTTGCAAAAGTTTTTGTAATCCTAACCGAAGTTATCGTGAACTCGACTCACCGGAACCACCTCTCTTGTCGCGACCATTACCACTCCTCCCACCCTTTCCGCCCACACCTCTTTGATGATATTGGTTGTTTAATCTAGGATACATCCACCCCAAACAACCACACTCCTTCACCCCAAACAACAATCAAAATAATCCCCCTCTGCTTTGTAAAATACACCTTTGTTTGGTAGCTTGAACCTAAATATCTATTTTGAAAATTTTCCTAACTCTCATGCCTCGATTGCTGTGATGGAATCTGTCTTTACTAAGTTTAAGATTTCGAGAAAGGTCTTTGTCGCCAGAAAATGCAACATAAGAAACTTGAATTTTGGTTTCTTAACGCTCAATGGATCCTTACCATTGGTTATTTCCCAGAAACAAATGAATATGGTAGTGATTGGGAATGTCCACCTCTGAGCTTTCAAAGTGAAAATATATCTTTCACCTGCCTTTGTCGACTCCCGAGCCGCTAAAGGCCAAGAAACCATTGAAAACCACGTTTAATATTTCAGGAACCAAATAGGGATACTCGATCCTATGCTAATGTTGTAGCTGTCGTTTCTCCAAAAAATAGCCACAGTGACAATTCTTTAATTACTATCTGACCTCGTGGTGGAGAATGATCCCTGAAAAAACTTATCATGTTTGGAGAAATTGTTTGATATATCTAATATTCCAAATATTCTAGAATTGTTGATCACACGTGGGTTTGCTATTAATTGTACTGCGCCAGTTGGTGGTAATTCATAATCCTTTCATTTTTCTCGAAGGATGCCGTTGAAGGGTTTCTTGATGATGACTGGCGTGCACTACAAAATATCTTTTATGAAGTGGTTCATTTTCCGAATGATTTTTTTCCATTAGAGTGCATAATGTACTTGAACTTCATGGGACTCCCTCCGTCGATTGTTTGTGAACCGTTGTTACGTAATTTGGATGCCATTTTTGAAAAGTTATTTATTTTTTATTGTGACTTCATTACGCCGGATCGTCTTGATGTAGTTTCTTATCTTGTCTCGGTACCTTGGAAACAACTTGCCACTCATTCAAACTCACTTTTGGTTCAGTCAAGGTTGTAGTATACACTAATTTTCATCAAGTGGTGGGTTGTTAACACTGTCACGTTAATCTAACTAAATCGTGTGTTTCGGACACTGGTGAAGATGTCGGGTTTGATGTGAAAAACTATGGCAAGTTCACTTTAGATGAGTCTCTTAATATATTTTTATGATTAACTTGTCCTTAGTTTCAATCATATGCTTTTCTTCTACCATCCCCTCATGATCAATAATTGAAAATCTTTGTCAATGACATTGAGGAAGGACCAAATCATATTTTTGAATCTAAATGTTGTGCAACAAATGATATTCAGAATAATATTTCAAGCGACCCTAGTAGTTCAACAATCCCTAGGCTTGAAACAGTCACCACTTAATCATTATGAAATAAGTCAGGATTGTTCAAGGATAAATACAAAGCGCAAGCAATCAAGGTTCTTGAGGCTAGGATTGCATCCTGAGATTCTACCTTACCCAGGTTTATTTAATCCTTATTATATCTCTTTCCTTTTTGTGTTAGATTATCAAGGTGGCATTAGCAACTATGCTAAACAATCATTTATCCGGTCTAGTATTTGTAAATTTAATTAATATATAGTTCTTTATTTTGGTGAAAACCAACATTTATACAGTTTCCGAGCAAGCCATTGGCAAGTTCCAGTGCCACAATGATTTTGCATTTCAGTTTGTGCCTATGACAGAATTTTCAGGTGATTTGGTTGTTTCATGATTTAAAGCTCATTTATTTTCTCATCCTTACGTTGGGTCATTATCCAGCTAAACTTGGGATAAGAAGTTATTAATATCATTGCTATTTACGGGTCGACAAACTGGAATGAAATGATTAAGATGTGGCAAGACATTTTGCTTATAATTCAAGGTCTTAATTGGGTGATTCCATGTGGAAATTTCATTAAGACTTTATGTGCCTTGAAATATTTTAGTGGGTTGATGACACCCTCTTTGTCTCGGTTTTTGAACTTCCTCTTGGAGAGTGAGTTGTATGACATTTCACTTAACGTTAAACAATTCACATGGTAGAATAACCTATCATTTTCTAGAATTGATCGAGTTATGGTTTCTTGTAACATTGCAGATGAATGACAGACTCTATACCTTACAACTATTAAATCAAAGCTCTCGAGCCACTTTGATTCTATGTGTCCTATGATAGTGGCCCAAAATTGTTTAGGTCATTGAATTGTTAGTGGGACCATCCGGATTTTGCTTCCTTTGTTCAGTCAAAGTGGTAGGATATCATGCTTTACGCACGTTAATAAGGATTTATGTTTCAAGTTTTGTCAACTTCGCAATACCATAAAACTTTAGCATGGAGCTAATTTTGGAGGCCTTTCGTGTGAATTGAAACTTCAGAAGAATCAATTTGTTTAGAATCCTTCTTTATGATAGATCCAAAATTAAGAACCCGGGATAGCCTTTGAAAGAGTAACGAGTTGATGTTTGGGGATTAGGTGTAAACCGAATCGGCTTGGTAATGAACAAGTAAACAAATCAAATGATTCTTTTCTTTGTTAAAAACTTTCGGTAACTCGGGTAGGGAACTTTAGCTTATGAAAGTATAGGAATTTTTAGTGCAAAATTCGAATCACAGAAGCATAAATTCGGCCTCTATCTATAGAAAAAGAGTGGGTTTATTTCGGGTAAAATTCAATTCATTGGAGAAAAGGAAATAAATCAAATTTTTTTCCAAAATAAGCAAACCTGGTACCGGTTATGAGGTATCGGTATTGGTTTTGGGTGGTTAGAATAGGAAAAAATGGGAGAAAGTTGGTTAACTAATCGGGAAATAAGGGTGAACCCGGTATTAGGTTTACAAAGGCGATACCGTGATTATATGATCACGGTAGACCCTCTGCCCCAACCGTTGACAGCTTTCAAGGTTTTTTTTTATCGATTTCGAGGTATGTACGCTCATTTTTTATTGATCTTGAAGGCATATCCTGATAATTGACTTTGAACCCAAAATATCCAGATAAATAAAGTATGAAAATGAATATTTCATCGTTAACTTTTGGTGTTGCGAAAAACCGTACTCATAGTACTATTGTGCTCTGGTTGGGTCGTTGCCTCCAACTAGTTTGTAGCTGTGAAATAAATCAAAGAGTTCGAGAGAGGTATGTCTGGAGTGATAAGTGTCATCGATGCTTGTTGGTGACATATGTCCTACCGAGGTTCTCTCAAAGTCACCCATCAGATTCTGCACATGTCCCACTTCTTGTGTGGTAAACTATAATCCCGCTTTACTTATATTTCCAAAATAACGCCTAACGGGTAATAGCTTTTCAATACCAATGAGCTTTATAATTTCATCTCTTTAGGTGGCATGTTGTATTTCCACTGCATTACTAGGAGGGGTTTGCTACCTCTAAAAAAATACTCATGGAGTTGCTCGCCATTATATTAAGTGGCTCTCGGTGGACATCATGCCGGTTATGGGTGGGGCGGAGGTTTTTCCTTGGTGGTTCTCTCCTTGCATGGTGTTAATCTCGCAGTTATTCCCATTTTGGGACATGGTTTACTAACTTCAATAGGTTTTTGAACATCAAAATCTTCTTCATTGGAACTAAGATTCTTTCATGAGAAAGATAAATTAATCCACACTCACCACACCAATGAAAGATTAATCAAATAAGAGGTAGCTCATATGAAGATCTTCGAATATAAATAAGTTACAAGCACCAGCTATGGTGGTTGGAGATTGCCTGCAAAATAACACACATTGCTATGGGAGAATAGTCGAGTGATTAGCTTAGCCACTCCATTACTAGAGTCAGCATCAAAATTAAGGGAGGTGGCAAGTGTACTTTGAGTATTGAGAATAATGTACCTTTGAGTAGTGACCTAAAGGGACCTTTTATAGGATTGAATGTCTCCTAAATCGGTTAAGAGAAGAAGTTATATCCAAAATAGAACTCTTGCCTAAATGAATAGTTGTTTCCTAAATAGGATAGAATTTGATCTGGTACAAGGAGAATCATAATTATGATTTCTTTCTTTTCTTGCAAAGAAAGCATAAGAAATAGAATCTCTATCGAATTCTTTTCCCTATTAAACGCAAACCTTCCAGACGGGTTAGCCGATTCGGTTAATCATCTGCCTAACCTTATCTTCTTGCTAAGATTGAGTTAGAAATTGTCTTTTTGATAAATTGAGGCAGTTGTGTCTGCCTAGATATCAAAGCTGTGGTGGACACGTGACTAGTGATATTGTACTAAGTTATCAATCTAATAAAACAAATTGTTCACTACTCATTAGTTCGCTAGTTTGAATGGGTTTGGCATTTGAAGACATGCATTTTTTAATACGTAGTTAGATTGCAAATGCATGTCTTGAAACCAGTTCAACCAGATTCCGGTAATGAGTTCGGTCCGATTGAATAAAAATAACAGTGTCACTACTAATGTCTTGACACTGTTATTGAAACCGGACCAAACTAGCCAGCTCAACCGGTTCAACCAGATTCTGGTAATGAGTTCGGTCCGATTGAATAAAAATAACGATTTTATACATTACCGTTCTATACCGGTTCGAACCGGAAAAAACTCATGAACCAGTCAAACTTTGATTTTTTTATTATCATAAAAATTATTTAATTTTGTAATTAATATTTTTAAATATTTCCAAAGTTGAAAATTAATTAGTTTAAATTATTACTTGTTTTAATAGAAGAGATATTATTAGTATTTAAAACTTTTAATTGTTTCCCTTAAACTCATTAATCTATTAAATGTTTTATATTGAAATATATATCATTAATTATTTTTCATATTATAATTTTAGTGAGTTATTTGTTTATTTATAAGTTATATTTGATGATTCATGAATACATAATTTTATATATATTTATTTAAATGTTTACATTTAAAAAAAATAAATAACGGTTGAACCGTGAAAGAACCCGGTCGAACTAATAAATTCGTGAACCACTTACTTCATCGTTTTAATGTCCAGTCCAATTTCGATAACATTGGTTCTTGAATATCACTTGAGGAAAAAGTTATACGAGAAGTCTACATGAATATGCTTGAGAAAAAAATGGTGAATAAGTTTGTAGATTGGAAACACTCAAGATATCTATTGACTTTTAGTTTGTACAATATTATGTATATTTTTAGCTTCTCTTTTGAATTTTTAAACAATTAAATAAATTTTATGTATCATGAATTATGTATATTAATTTAAATACGATATAAATTTATAAGTAATTTATTAATATAAAAAGTTCTGCAAAAAAAATGAAAAAAGATGTTGCAATAAAAGTGTAATGAAAAATGTTGCAAATTTCTTTGAAGTGTTGCAAATTCCAATAACAGTGTTATTAAAAAGGTGTTGCGAGTGAAGAAAAAGTGTTGCTGAAAAAATCAATGACCGTTAATTGTGATGGTGAAAGTTTGTTTACAACACAAAAAACGGTGTTGTAGATGCGTCTAAAAGTGTTGCAATAAGTATGTACCACAACATTTTTTCTTCGAGTCGCGGAAAGTGGAAAAAGTATTGTGGGAACAACTTAATGCAAGGTGACTTAATTGAAACCATTTTTTTGGGAAAACGGTTGCGGAAACCCTTGCTGCAACAAATTCATTACTTTCAACATCTCATTTATCTTCGGTTACAATACATCATCTATGACATAGTGACAAGATATGCCTATAAACATAAGATAAAGGCTCTGTTTTTTCATTGATAACACAAAAGATTTTGAACACATATACTGGTGCAGGATCACGTACATACACGCCATAGACGGTCATACTAGAAACCTATAAATCACATAGTAGTAGTCATTTATTCGAAAAGGAGCACCAACATTTATTTTATTAATTCAAACATCTCTAGAATATAAAATTCAGGATGTGGTGCCTTTTCTTAGCAATCCAAAATCTACAGTTACGCAATCTAGGAAACTGGAATTGGTGATGGAGGAGGAGAAGATCCAACACTTAAACCGGAAGGTGGAAGAGGTCCTTTTAGTAGTATTCCAAAATGTAACTTATTGCTTAATCGATGAACTCGAGCACCCGGATATGGTGTTTTTGCAACAACAAAATGGAAAAAATCAGCAACAAAAACAACAAAAAAATCCAATTCTGAAAAACCCTGCCATTGTCTCTGCTTAATCTTTCAAATTTGTGTGTAATGAACCTTTTATAGATGTAAAACTAAAATTGGATACTTATAATATCTTTCCTTTTGTATCTATATTCATGTATTTTTGTGTTTTTAGTTATAAATGATTTCTTCTATTTCTGGCTCAATCTGAAAATTCTAATTTCCATTTGTACAATTTCAATTAGTTTCAATTTTAATTTAATAATTCAAATGTATATGAAATGTCGATCATTACGTTGTATATGTATGTTTCAATTTATAGACAACGTGATCGGATTTTTTTTTAATCTCACGTTGGATTGATATGAGCATAAAATGCTTCTTATATTGAAGAAACAACCTAACCTTGAAGGGTGTTTTGAGCTTATATGTGAATACTTAGATTGTGTAAGAACCATGAGCTATGCTGTTAGGCAAACCCGGTGATGGAGTTACCAAATGATAATTCATACTTCATTTGAGTGTGAGGGATGTGTTTGAATTCACATTGTTTGGCTATGAGCGGAGTTTTAAATATTATTAGTCGTTAGTCGGGGAGTTCGAGCCTCCGGGATATAGGTGAGGGACTAGTGCGGATTTATATTTTTCTATTTTATAAATATGCTAAAATTATAAATTCAATTAAAATGTTAATTATAGCATGAAAATGTTTTATAAATAATTTTTTTTTTGCACATTTAAGGTAGAAAAAAGAAAAATATCATAATATTTATTTTAATTGTTGAACAATAAAAATTTCATTAAAATAATTTTTTAAATTATTTCGTCTTCTAAAATATTACAAGTCCCTTGCATTTTGTAGTTTGAAACAAATTGTTTCTTGTTTGAGACTTAAAATAAGATTTTATTTATGAAGCCACTATGATAAGTATACTGGTAAATTGAGTCACTTTTTGTGAGTTAATAAAAATTCAGCTATCATTATTCGAAATAATGGTATATTGAAAAATGCATCTAGGCGATGCCTAGGAGGAAAATATTGGCTTAGGCACTGCCTGTGCCGAAATATCAACTTAGGCGGTATCTAGGTGGCAATAAATTGATCAAGTGCCTGATAGCGTCATAAGAACATAAATTCGGGAAACAACACCCAAAATAGCGGCCGAGGCAATAGGCTGGGACTTTACAATAGTTATGAGAACAAAATGCTCTTAACTATGTTGAAACAATTCTAACCAGTAAATAACTTTTGGGATTATACGTAGATGCTTATATTGATGAGTTTATGCTATTTTTTTAATTATAATCCAAGAGTAGCTAAATTTATGTCATGATATTTGGGATGATGTGTCATTCCTAGACATCTAATCAATTCACTTGTAACAAGAAGGAAAAAATTGTTAAATTATTACACATCAAAGCAATTATATTTCTTAGAGTAATTTGTATGTTACCCAATGTCTATAACTTCAAATTTCAAATACTATTGTAAACTTTTAATAGTTTAAAAGCTAAATAACATTTATAACAAATACAATAAAATTTTATTAATATTAAACTTAGCCACTCCATACAAACGAGAACATAACTAGTCTTATTAATCGGACAAACAACTACTTTTATTAATTGATTTTAAACGACTAGATCCTTTTTGGTGGCATGCTAATGCATCGAAACCACAGTGCTCGAAGGACTGCATTAGGCAGCATTCCGAAACTCGGGGTGAACAAGATGGCCTATAGGACGTGGACCCTCTCCAGTATCATGGTTAGGTTGCAATTCAAAGTTCAGAGAAGGATTCTGGCCACGTGATACGTATCTTAGACTTCCTGATGTTAGTACATGAGGGTTATGGGTAGGATTAGGGCTAGATGGAACGGGAGATAATGGAGGAAGCAAAAATTCGTCTGCAACACTTGTGCCTAAAATCATAAGAAAAACCACAACAAATCCATTTCTTGTAATACCTGCAGCCATTTTTTTCAAGCCTATGGTTTATTTTTCTCTGATTATATTATCTTAGTTTGAAACCATTTATATAGGAATGTTGGCCTCTACTATTGGAAACAAATAAAATAGATTGTGCATGCATGTATTTTAGTGTCTTCAATTCTATTTAATTTCTCCTGATTCTTGCTCAATATGAGAATTCTAATTCCATATGTACCATTTCAGTTAGGGGATTTACAACGATCATGAACCATTAAGATGGATTTTGTTCCCACCATTAAGATTATTACATGTGTGTGATGGATTGAGAATTTGGATCTCATTTTCACACATGTCAAAATCACAAGGGTGAGAGCAAATACCACTTCAATAGTCCAGGAACATTGTATAAACTCTATTCATTTAGTTTCTATTTAATTTTAAATTGGGTAATTTTTGTAAACACCCCCTTATAGAATGAGATTTTAAATATTGGAGATTAGTATTTAGTAAATACCCCATTTTAAACTTTACAATTCATTAATTAGTAATTTTTTCACTAAATACCCTTTTCATTTAATTCATACCCCAAACACTAACTCTCTAAAAATGGTCATTTTTTCCTAAATCACCATTATTATTCTAGTTTTTGTTCTCGCCAATACTGACATGGTCATTTTCCGTTCTCCTATTCCACAACAATTACAAATCTGTTCTACGATTTTAATTTGCGTTCTCCGATTTCAGTGGTTTCTAGTTTCTTTTCTCCATTACATTGCTTATGTGTTTCTGTTCTCTTATTATAGTTTCAATTTTTTCGATTCACAACGAAAACAAAGGTTCAAACATCATCATTAGTATATTTCACAAAAAAATTTGAAACCAAGAATTTCTTCGATTATAAAAGATGACATATTTTTTCCTAGAAAATGGTATATTGTTTCGGGAAAACTGTAAATTTTTTTCTAGAAACAGTTTATTTCTTTTAAAAATTTGTATATTTCTAAATTTTTCAATCTTTAAATACATGGAACGATAAAATTAAAGGTATATTTTCTTGAAAAAATATACATTTCTTTTGAAAAAATATACATTTCTTTTGAAAAACAGTATATTTCTTTTGAAAAATGGTATATTTCTTCTAAAAAATCATATATTTCAATTAAAAACAGTATACTTCCTTTAAAAATGGTATATTTTCTGGAAAATTGTATATTTTTTTGTATATTTCTATTGTATATTTTTTTGAAAACTGTATGTTTCTTTTGGAAAATTGTATATTTCTAATGTCTTTAAAGATAAAGGATGACATGAAAAGATTAAAGGAATATTTTTCTTGGAAATTGTATATTTTCTTGGGAAAATTGTATATTTTTTTTTGAAAGACGATATATTTCTATTGGAAAATCGTATATTTCTTTTGAAAAATTGTATAGTTCATTTGAAAAATAGTATATATTCGTGATGTTAGTGTATGAGGGTTATGTGTAGGAACATAATTGCCTACAGGATTTGGTCGAGGATTAGGGCTAGATGAAACCGGAGATAATGGAGGAAGCAAAAATTCGTCTGCAACACTTATGCCTAAAATCATAAGAAAAACCACAACAAATCCATTTCTTGTAATACCCGCAGCCATTTTTTTCAAGTCTATACTATTGGAAACAAAATCTTTAATAAAATATAGTGTGCATTTTTGAATTACTAATAGATAAATTAATAATTATTAATTCAAATAGAGTGTTTTGTGATGTCAAACTAAATCAAATTTTATTTTTATAAATTCAAAAAATTATATGAATGTATATCTATCTACTTTAATAAATTTCTATTTAATTTCTTTCGGATTCTATTTCTTTGTTTGATTGAAATAGTTTATTTTGTATTTCTTTTTAACATGATTTGTTTTTGGATTCATTGTTAAAAATTAATAGGAGAGCACACAAAACATAGGATGATTTTGTTAGACATTCTCATTCGGCTGGTCAGTCTTTTTTCGTTGAATTTTACTAAAAATATAAACTCATGTTCGGCGCCACCAACACTTTAAAATTTCAGTCTCAGAATGTGATTACGAATATTTGTGAAAACATTTATATTTTATGTATGATTACATTTATTACAATCATGAAAACATTTATATTTTATGCATGTTTACATATTTTGCTTGAATTCTATGATATAGTAGAACTTTATCATTGTCAAGTATTAATTTTTAATGGGCATTATTAAATATAATACATGAACATATAGTAAATAATATTATCTTTATTCATCGGGCTGGACTTACATATTCATATAAATACAAAACTCAGGCAGATCTTTATAAACAAGTAAGTATCTAAGTTCAACCTATTTGAGCCAGGCTGAGCGGGTATATGAACAAATCCAGATTTTATAGGTATTAAAATATGGGGCACGTTATCAAACACATCAAATAAAACATTGTGCCAAACTATCATAATCTTGTATTATCGGTAGATAGAAAAAACTTTGGAAATTTTCAATTTTGTTCATGTTACGTTCACAAGAATTCATTTCATTTTTTAATATTTATTTTAATTTAATGCTTCATTTTGACGGTCTTGTATATATGTGTGTACTATATATACCTGTCATATACGCAAATCAATGTTGTTTCTCGTAATATTTTAAAAGTTATGTCTTCTAGGTTCATTATATTACAAAATACAAGAAATATAACAAACATATACTACGCATATAACAAATTACATTGTTTGTTGTCTTCATCTTCACCTAAACTTTGTTTAACGCAAAATGTTAGATAAATTTTGTATAACATTTATATTAACTCTTTTTACTTTAAAATTGTGTTTCTTACTTCATTTTTTTAATAAGGCTAAGCACGGTAGTTACCTGCCCTTTTTGTTAAAAGCAACATAACAAAGTAAAAAACGAAACTGAAGAGAACAAGCAAACGAAACTGAACAAGCCCTATTTTGGTTTGGTCATATTTGTGTGAAATACCATGGCCAATTCGCTTGTGACTAGGCCACCAAATAAAATATTCCTCGCCATCCTCGTAGCGATGACTATCTTCTGATCCTAGAAGGGGTCCACTCCATGAAGATTCGTTTCCAGATTGAGTAGAGCTAGATCTCGTGCTTTTGACAACAGAAGCAATAATGGTTTCCTTGAATGCAGGCCCGGTCCTGATAATTTAAGGACCCTAGGCAAAATAATATAATAATTAATAAAAGTGGATCCTTAGTAAAAAAAGTAGTAATTAAAAATTATTTTGATGTAGAACCTAGGATTTGATTTCAAAACCTCTTACATTAATATCAAGTGACTTATCAATTCATCAACATTAATTAATGTTCATTTTTATCATTTATATATTAAGTACTAAAAATTTAAACATAAAAAGTATTTTTGAACCCTTTTCACCTAGGTGCCTTGGGCGGGCGCACCCCTTGCACCCTGCCCAGGGCCGGCCCTGCCTTAGTGCACTTATACGCGCATTCAGTGATAAACTCCGCCAACTAGTTGTCTTCTTACCACTGTCTGTTTTTTCGTGTATTATCCTTGTCCTATGCCAAATCTACCTAAATTACCACTACCCATGATGGTTAGAGATTTCAGGCGGACACCAACTTTTATTCTTGAGCCAAAAAGGGTGACAACCTCATCACCAAACAAATGAACCTTTAAATTAATCCCTTGTAGTTTTCCACATATTCCTAAACTGACGGGTAATGTGAAACTATATCAAGACAAGGACAGTTTGCTTCAATGTCCTCGTCATTTTGACTAAAAAACACAAGCTTATAGGTAAGATCCGATCTTAATATTTATATTAGTCTGCATCTAAAATTTCGATGTAATTCCATTACCAATATGTAGATCTGAACTGATCTTGCTTAACATGTTAATCTATTTAAGACATGTAAATATTTTATTTATACCCTAACTCTAAACTAGAAAAGTATTTAATTAAACATTAATCTTAGGTACTAAATTTTTTTATAGCCTTCATAATATAGACCCTGAGTTGGCAGCTGAGGTGGCGTTTGTTGACATTTCAAGCGAGTTTATAGGGGATACTTTTTTTAGCTCTGCTTTCTTCTAAATTTTAGCCTCAGATGTTATTTGGTTTTTAATTTTAATTTCTTAAATTAGGTTGTAATTTTAATAAGCTACTCCTTTTCGTATCCATGTCGTCGACGCCTCACTCTACCACCTTCAACAAAGAAGCTCCGGACGTCACCGCCGGCGCCGACGACTCCTTTGGTTTTCGGTTTCAAGTTTCAACAGATTAGAGAACACGATTTTTCCTTCTGGACAGCAAATTGATTCTGATTTTACTTGATTTTTAATGGCTGTTGAATTCATAAACAAAGGTTAATGCAATGGGGTTGATTTTGCTTTATTTTAAATTGCTTGATTGACAATTGATGAAAATCAGAGGAATTTGCATCACACGGATCCTTAATGAGTGGTTGGCGAGCAAAGATGTTGGCTGGATTGTGCCCGGAGAAATTCCGACCGGTGGTGGAGGATGGAGATGCTCGCCGACAGTGGTGATTGGCGGGTGGTCGGAGATTGGACGAAATCAGTCCAGGTGAAATTGGATGGAAGAAAAGAGGAATAATTGATTTTCCTTTTTAAGAAAATAAGGCCACGTGGTGTAACCTTATTTGCTTGAATTTTCGAAAATTTCGAAAATTGATTACGTGGTATAACACTTTTCGAAGTGAGAGTGATGAAGTGGAATTGAGAGCGTAAACTGTTTTATTTTTGCTAACTTGACAGGGTTAACTGAACTTTTCGTAAGTTAGAGATGACATCCGGTTATTGGATCTAAGTTAAGGAGGGTAATTATGCATTTGTATTTTTCTTTGAAAATACGGAACATTTTGAATACATATATGAGTGCGGGGATCACATACACACCATATCACTTCCTTTCTTGGTGTTAAAATAGAAAATGTGGTATAAAAATAGAAAATCTATATATTTTCCAAACATAAAAAGATCTTGAGACCAGTGATCGATTTCTAGAATTCGTCATAAACCTAATTGGTTACTTCCAATTAAGAAATCAATAGCTCAAATCGCACTTCATACTAAAAAATTAAGAATCACATAGTACATACTAGAAAACTCAATATTCGAAAAGGAGAACCAACATTTATTTATTTTTTTTCAAAAAATGCCTCACTGAGCTTGTAATAACAATAAAGAAAAGGAACACCAACATTTGTTTTATCAATTCAAACATTTCTAGTATATATGATTCAAGATGTTACTCGATCTTGCGAACTGAAATTGGTGGAGGAGGAGGTGGTCTAGAACTTGGACCAGATGGAGGAATCGGTCCTTTCGGTAGAATTCCGAAATGTAACTTATTGCTTAATCGACGAGCTTCTCGAGTACTTGGATATGGTGTTTTTGCAACAACAAATCCCTCTGCTAAGCAGACGGCCAAAATCAGCAACAAAACAACAACAAATCCTTTTTTGCAAACTCCTGCCATTGTCTCTACTTAATCTTTCAAATTTGTGTGTCATGAACATTTTATAGATGTAACACTACAATTAAATAATAATTAATATCTTTCTTTTTGTGTCTATATTCATATGTTTTTAATGCACCAACTTTTTTATTTCCATAAACACAAAATTCGAGCCTGCTTATATGCATATTGTTGGGATTAGGGGATTAGGTGGATGAATCTGAAGTCGTTAAACAGTTTTAGATTAATACTTATTTGACAGTTTTACTAACTTTTTCAATCGGATAAAATCAGAATTTCACCAAGAACTTAGAATGAGAATTCGTTCTGAAAAGATGAAAAATTAACCGTATACATTTATTGCCCAATGTCAGGTTTTTATAGCAGAAAAATAATCCGAAAATGCATAACTTTTGGGAAAAATGACAGGTTTTTTGTCCAAAAAACTTGACTTTTCGGGGGTAATACCATAAAATATTCTTGCTCGTGTTAATTTATTATTCTAATTCATTAAGAGATATTAAATATTAAATATTTTAAGATATTAATCAGCCCAGTCCCCGCTTAGACACTGATTAATCTTCGATTAATCCCTACCTAAGCTCCCGAAAGCTCTAACCGCCCGACCATCACCCTCGCCTTTTAAAAAACTGATTTTAGGGAATCAACATAATATTATCATTTTTCGTATTTTTATTATTTATTAACTTTTTTTTATTAGTATTTATGTGTAGAAATTAATGTGATAATAATAAAGTAATATTAATTTAAAGAAATCCAATTTGGGGAATCAATCAACAGTTTTTCTCGTTAAAATAAATTTTACACTGGTGTTTCTAAAACCAATGTTTTCAATTAAATAATTTATTTTTTTAAAAAAATTTTGCTCAAGTACAGTCACAATAAATTGAAAGAAAATCCTCACCTCTCCACCACCTTCTACCGACTCAAACATATGACCTTTGGTATTAAAAATTTTACCCTCAACCACTATGTTAATACATTCACGACAATTGAAATTTAAAACTCATGCATAAACTTAATTATGTAAGTGTTCAACTAAATATATATCTTAATTTTTTTACCAAAAATTATAATGTATTAAATCAAGTGAAAGACAAGAACAACTATAATCAAATGAGGACAAAGTTTCCCTACATGTCGAAGAATCATCTAATCTAAATATATCTTAATTTGTTACCCTAAAGTTTTATATATGCATCCAATTCAATTACATTCTATACAAGCAATTAAGTGAACTTAATAAATAAAAAATAAGAAATTAGTAATGCATGAACTTCAATTCATTTGTACGTGGTAAGTTGGTAAGTTATCCTACCAAATATGTCTTAATTGTCAAATAAAGTTTCATGTATTCAGTTCAGTTACATTCTTTACATGAAATTTAGTGATATAACGGCTAAATAAAGACCAATGCATGAACTTAAATTCATATATATAAGGAAAGTTGGTAATTAGTATCCTCAACGGATACAAATATTTATTACTTTCTCTTATCTATGTGAGCTTTTATTAGTGCATTCAATATAATTATCAAAATCTATAATTACTTTATTTCACTAGTCAAGACTAAATTTATAATCTATAGAGTTCTCAAATTCAAATCACATTCGGGATACAAAGTAAATTTTTTATATTAAATGTAAGTGCGATTCAACAAATTTTAGAGAAAAATAACTGATTTTTCCTTCGCATTTTTTATACTAAAGCTTTTTTCTCAATTACCAACTTATAATTTTATCAATATGTAAACTCTTTCCTATTTATATAATGGCCGATCGGAGAAAAAATGGAAAATGCATTAATAATTTAAGCGTTTATCTTTTATTTTTTTATTAAGTCTTGTTTCCAGGTCATGTTTGTCTTGCGATAAAAGCAAGTTTAATTTTGTCTATGCTATGTAGTGCAGAGCCGGCCCTAATGTGGAAGCGAACTAGGCGATCGCTTAGGGCCCCTAAAAAATTATATAAAATTATTTAAGCATTTATGTTGATTTAGGACCTCATAAATATTTACTTCTTCATATATAATTTGACATAAGGCCCCATAAACTTAAAATATACAATTTAGCTTATAGGCCTATAATCCGTAAGGCCGGCCTTGATGTAGTGTTTTTTGTCTGATGCATCGTTTTTAGTATTTTTAGACTTATTTATGTAATCTTAGTCTATGAATCATGCTGCACAGTTATTAGTTAGAGCAATTGATTCTTCGACATGTAGGGGGATTTGATTTCATGTTATTCCACCTTTGATTATACTCACTTCATTCCATTTTCATTGTATCTTTACCTTTTTTTATCTTGTTCCATTTTAAATAATGTCACTTTAAAATTTTCACTAGTGGAAAAAGGGTCTATGGGGTCACATTATTCAGGAGGGTTTAACTAAGAACCGTTGGGAAAAGCATTTAAAGAACGCGAAAATTTGCTATTGGTCAATACGAACAGTTCTTTATCAGAATCGTCCGTATTGCTGAACTTAACACGGATGGTTAATGTTTTAACCATCCGTTTTATATTTTTCATTTTATATTTGAGCAATACGGACTGTTCTTTATACAGAACCGTCCTTATTGCAGAACTTGAGTTAATCATTACGGTCATTTGTTTAGATTTAACCGTCCGTAATGCATAGCCCCAAATTCTTAAAATCGAAAAGCTGCTAAATCGAACTAAATCTGAAACAACCTAACTAGAGCTTCTCACTTTTCTCCGGCAAAACAGAGCTCCAGTACCTCCACTATCGTCAGCTCCACCTCCGTCGCTGCTGCTCCTCTCTCCGTCATGAACTTCCTTTTCCTCTTTTCCTTCTTTTCTAGGTATGTTTTCTCCTTCTTTCACATTCTTTTGAGATTATGTTTTTTTTTGGATTTTGGTGGTTTGAGTACAACATTTTAAATTTAGGTTCTTTTCCTCATTCCCTCTCGCTGAAGTCAGCTACCTGAACTGAGAATCCTTGCTCGTCTCTGTTGCATGTATTAAGTTAAGGTTAGTTTTTCAATTTAAAACTTTAAACCCCTTCTTTCTGGTTTCTAATTTCTCTACTTGGTATTCTATATAAGAAACAAGTATTCTATGTTGGTGTTTTAAAACTGCTTCTAAATAATTTTCTTATCTCTTTCAGAATGTTAAACATATATTCAAGTGTATATTATCATATACAAACCACATAGACAATTGATGAATTGTGAAAGAGGCTATTTTATGTGATGGCGGTATTCTCCATTGTTGATGATATTCTTTTTAAACTTCAACTGTAAGAATCTTGAACTTAGTGTTGTTTGATGCTTATTGGACATTGTAGTTAGGGGCCATGGTTTATTTGTGTGTATAGAAACTTGAACTTGTTGAAGTTATCGTTGAGAAGCCTTTGGAGGATGCACAATTTAGTGTTAACTAAGTTTAAGATTTAATGTTTTTGCTTTACTCTCATTCTTGAAGTGATGGACAAAACTGGTGAATTTGTGCATTTAGATCCAGAGCTTGGAACTTTGCTCGTCAATCTTAACAACAAATCTATATTACACTGATAAAGTGAGTAATTTAAATAGATCTTCAATGATTTATAAATCACTAAATCAGGTTTGATATACTGATCATTTGAAATTATATGTGGGATGGAAAT
>CATIWQ010279706.1:0-12783 GCA_949673415.1 Euphorbia schlechtendalii | reverse complement strand
ATAGAAAACCCAAACTACAAATTTTTTATTCATTAAATTTTAATCTCTAGTTTATTAAATGGACAAATTGAATTTAGAAGAATGAGTACATCACTAGAAATGATTACTGAGTGAGGATGCCAATGAATCAGTCCCTAACTCCTTTATACTTCTCTAATTGAAAAAAAAAATAAAAATTGTGACCCATAATCTATAATTGTATAATAAAAGAGGATTATTATATAATTAAACTTAATCATGACTTAACAAAACGAATATGTTTGTATGCTTTTCACTTAAAACCGAAAACTGAAAATTTCCAATTGAAAAAGGAAATTAAAAAACTGAAAATATTAAAAGCTATCTAGACAAAAAAAAGAAAGAAATGTATGTACATTATATACTTTAGAAAATTTCAAATATTTATGAGAGTAAAATTAAAATAGTAATGAACACAGATGCATGGATTTTGAATTTATTTAAATGGAATTATCGTCAGCTATGACGATTCTCTCGATCTTGTATTTTTCTCTCTCTAAAAGAAAAGGTTGAATGGCCAAATTCTTCCCTTTTCACTCCTCACTCTTTTCTTTCTTCGTCATTTTGTAGATTCTCATTTTCCCCCTTTTCCCTTTTCCCGGTATTTTGTTTCTCGTCTTCTTCTTCGTTATTTCTTTTCAAGATTCTGCTTTGTTTTTACTTTGTTGTTTTTTAAACATGCTGCAAATTTGAGCCGCTATTTGTTTTATATAATTATGGCGAGGATTCAAGAGAAGTGTGTTTCCATTTCTGTTTTGACTATGCAAAGAGCTTGAAACTTCGATTCTCAGTTTGAGCTAAGTTTTGCGCCGCATACTTATGGTTAAATCATCCGTTGACGGTTTTCGTTTTTTTTTTTGTATTAGGCAGAAGTAGAACTAGTTTTCTGTGGTGAAGAATAATAGCGGGCGAGTAGCAGAGAGGAAATGGCTTTTGAGCCGTTGGTTTGGTACTGCCGGCCAGTGGGTAATGGGCGGTGGACTAGAGCTGTGGAAAAT
The DNA here is from genome assembly GCA_949673415.1 of Euphorbia schlechtendalii. Lineage (NCBI taxonomy): Eukaryota > Viridiplantae > Streptophyta > Magnoliopsida > Malpighiales > Euphorbiaceae > Euphorbia > Euphorbia schlechtendalii. The sequence goes on along the minus strand of CATIWQ010279706.1, from coordinate 11,767 downwards.
GCCTTTGGTGCTTATACGCCTTGTGCCACTGAGTCTCTGGTCCTGGTCATTTCTCATTTGGCTCTTATAGCTCTTTGCTTCTATAGAATATGGCTTATTAAGAAAGATCTCAAGGTTCAGAGATTCTGTTTGAAGTCCAAATGGTATAACTATATGTTGGGGCTATTAGCTGCTTATTCTACTGCGGAGCCTTTATTCAGATTAATCATGGGAATTTCTGTTGTGAATATTGATGGACAGATGGGGCTTGCTCCATTTGAGGTTTGTGTTTTCTCAATTTGATGTTTTTGGCTTGCAGTTTTGTCTTCCTTTTGTATTCCAGTATTATATTTTATCTATCTGCGTATTTGGAATGATTTTAAAAAGGCCAGTTTCTGTTGTGGTAGCTTTTGAGCATGTGATTTTGCTTTAATAGTTCTATCTATGCTAATTGAAGCTATTCCTGGTTTCTGGTTGGCAGATAGTTTCCTTGATCATTGAGGCTCTTGCTTGGTGTATTATGCTTGTGATGATCAGTGTTGAGACAAAAATCTACATCCGCGAGTTTCGATGGTTTGTTAGATTCGGGGTCCTGTATACCTTGGTGGGTGATGTGGTGATGTTCAACCTTATTCTTACAGTGAAAGAATATTATGATAGGTTTGTATTTCTTTATTATTTTAATCTGAACATGTTGTGGTTTGTCTTGTCATCTTCAAAGCAAGTGGAAGTCTCTCTGTTACTTCTCCTTAAACTTGCGTTTAGGAAAAACACTAACTTATCGTCTTGTATGATTCATGCAGCTCTATACTGTACCTTTATGCTAGTGAGGTGTTTGTTCAGGTTTGTTACCCCCTCCCTTACTCCTTTCATCTTTACAAAACAGTCATTCTTGTGATGCCTGTGTTACAGTTCATGTATTGTTCATTTGGTCTTGGGATCTGGCTCATTACTAGTTCTGTATCCTCGTTATAATTATATTGAAGTTTCATACCTGGGGAAATAGAAGACTTCATTAAGTCTATAAGCTGTCATTGTAATGTTCTCCTTCGCAGCCACAGAGCATTTTTTTTAAAGCTAGGGTTACACTAAACATATATTGATATCGCTGATTTGATGGCAATGACCTAATATGAATGGTGTGCCGCTGTTGTTTTTTTTGCTGTACTCGAGGAATATAATTCCGCGTAGGATGCATTGAAAACTTAATTCTTCTGGTGGTGTTTTGGATTTTAAGCCTTTTTGTGGTTCTTATCTTTGTTGCACCTCAAACGTGGTGAAATATTTGTTAATTTGATTAGGGCTTGTTCGGAATACTTCTGCTGGTGTATGTTCCAAACTTGGATCCTTACCCTGGTTACACTCCTATAAGGGATGAGTCTGTTGACGATGCTGAGTACCAAGAACTTCCGGGAGGAGAGTATGTATGTCCTGAGCTGCACGCCAACATATTTTCCAGTATGTATACTCTTAAACGCCTATTCCCTTATCATCTGGCAATCGGAAAGTTTCTGAATGTATTGCATGCTGGTTGATTTAATTGAATCCTTTTAGAATGATATAATGAGAATTCTGTTATCATATATATATATATATATATATCAGTAACGAACAAGCTCCATGGAACGTTATCTATTTTCGTTTCTCCATTTGTCATCGATGTTGAACTTGTGCGCAATTGAGTAACACTGTCTAGCTTTATACCAAAAAGAAGTAACATTTTTTAGCTTCCTAATCTTGGTTTTTTTTCCACTTTTTCATAGGAATTGTTTTCGCATGGATGAATCCCATAATGCAGCTAGGTTACAAGAGGCCTCTTACTGAGAAGGATATATGGAAATTAGATACTTGGGATCGAACTGAAACACTGAACAGCAGGTGTGAATTGCTTAATTTACTTTCGTTTCTGTATGCTTTATGCATAGTCAATGTTGTGAGTTATCGGCTCTGTAGGTTCCAGAGATGTTGGGCTGAGGAATCACAGAAGCCTAAACCCTGGCTTTTAAGAGCATTGAATAGCAGTCTTGGAGGAAGGTAAAACTACTTATTAAGGAATTTCTTTTCCTTTTTTTCATCGACATTGACACCTATAAACCATCCCTCATAGATAAGTCTGTAGCATGCATCTGTTGCCATATTCAAAGAGGGTTGTTGGATAGGTTGGTTTTCCATAGTTGTATCCATGATGCGTGATATATAGTATTTATTTTAATGCGTACCAGTTAGGAGATGATTTTTAATTGGAGAACATTGTGTAGGAAAATATTATAATCGATAGGGTCAACTGTATTGCAGAACTTTTTTTCCCACAGTTTCAGTAACTATCACATTTTTTCTGGGGGGTTACTTTTTGTTCAAGTAAAAATTTTCTTTTGTGAAACTCTGTGGCCTGCAGTATAATTTACCATTGCTTGGCTCTTTTTTGCTTAGCTGTTTTAGAATGAAAGAACATATATTGAGGAACCATTCTAGTAGTAGTATGAAAAATGTTCATATCATTAATTGTGAATGGGCAAATGGTGCTAACAACATGCTGTTAGAACACTATACATTTCATCCATTCCTTTCAAGTGGAACTTCTCAATTCTCCCATCCCTCCTGCGTTGTGCTTGTTTACAATTACATATTGGATCTATTTAATGTCTCTTTTGGCTTCTTGCAGGTTTTGGTTTGGAGGCTTCTGGAAGGTAATGAATTTCTTTCAACAGACCAATTTTAGACTTGTTTTGGGCCTTTGGCTGTTGAGAGAGACACAACAGTATATGTGCATTAAATCATGAGTTGGACTAATGTTGATGGGCACAGATTTTTTTGTCAGTTTTTGAAACTAACACTTGTTATTGTCTTGTTAATTGTAGTCTATTTTTTATTTAAATTTGTATCTTACATAGTAGAGACAAACTTAGATGCACAATATATATCTTTCTTCTGTTTATCCGAAAAAAATTACATTGAAATTACAGTAGCTTGAACATGCTATTTTTAGATGTATTCTATTTTGGAAAAGAGACTCCTTTTTGCAGGGATAATTTTTTATTCATTCATTTCCTGAAACATGTATCTTTTTTTGTGAACTTTGTGTGTCTATGGTTGTAACTTTTTGTCATTTTATCTTATTCTTCTGTAAAACCTTGCATCACAAATCTTTTGCATCTAATAAGTCCGTAAATTTTAATTTTTTTACTCATAGATTGGCAATGATGCTTCCCAATTTGTGGGGCCGCTCTTACTGAACCAACTCTTACAGGTTAGTTCCACTTTTGTCCTAATTTCATTGAAAAATTTCCCAATTTTTTCCTTTTTAGCTCCATATGCTTAAACAGTAGGTTTCTTTAATCTAGTTTTGCGGTATTTCATTTTTCTTATATTTTTTTTATTAAAGTTGTGCAATGGTATTTGTTGGGGACCTTGGGGGTGATTTTGCATTTAGGCGTTATTTTTAGCACATGGAATCAACTAATGATATTTACAAATGATGTTAATGTAAAACCTTTATCGTAGTTAATGGAAAAAAATTATTTAATTTATATGATTGTCATCCATATGTTAATTGATTGCCACTTGTTTAAAAGGTATGTATTGGATATATCATGTTTGGTTTTTATTGTTGTCTTTGCAAAGTTTTAAAGTGTGGAATATTGTTAATGTGACTGTGTGGGGCCATCAGGCTTGTTGTTTACATTTGTTTATGTGCAAGATATGCTACCCCATTTGAGTGTGTTACAGATTATTTAACTTACCTTGTTCTGTGTATTATGTGTGCAGTCTATGCAAGAAGGTGATCCTGCTTGGATGGGTTACATATATGCTTTCTCAATTTTTGTAGGAGTGGTATGATACACATCTCCCTCTAAGCCTCTCTATGGCCCTAATTATTCACAATTTTACATCTTACTTCATATTGTTTTAGGTTTTCTATTCTACTGCACTGATCGTTTGTTCATTTTTTTGAATATTTGAATAATCAATGTCAAGTTTTTTGTTTGTTAAAATCTTTTGCAGGTACTTGGTGTTTTATTTGAAGCTCAGTATTTCCAAAATGTCATGCGTGTTGGTTATAGGCTGAGATCAACTCTGGTAAGTTGATTGTTTGTTCAGTTTTACTATATATATTTTGCTTTTGTAGTTTTTATTAATCTAGTTCTGTATTACCAAAATATATTATGAGAATCAAAAGAACAAATTTCTTATCAACGTTTCTGATAGAAATTAGTTTTATATATATTGGATCAATCAATCAATCAAAAGAGTAACTAAAATATAAAAGCTAAATACATCCAATTGTGATTTTTGGCCTCAGGTGGCATTCTTACTTTCATTGGGTCATGTTGTTTATATCAGTAGCATCATCTTATTTTTGTTAGCTTTTCAGGTTCTTGTGCAAAATGAGATTTCTGTATTTGGATAGTCTGAATAAGTATATATATTTTTTGTTAATCAGATTGCTGCTGTATTTCGGAAATCTCTAAGATTAACACATGAGAGTCGACGCAAGTTCCCATCTGGAAAAGTAACAAACTTGATGACTACTGATGCTGAAGCACTTCAGGTATGTTCTTTTGTTGCTTTTTTTTATCAATATATGAGATTTTTAATTGCAGAAATTGATAATGTGCTCATATTTGATATAGATTTGATGAGTTGCTTAGGCTATTTGTTTTCCCCGATGATGAAGCAAAATTGTTTCTCAAAACTGTTCAGTAACTTTAACTGTTAGAACATGGTTGCAAACACCCAAAAGATTAATGTTTAACTGAAGGAAAATGCCCTTAAAAATTGTAACCCTAATCCCATCAGATTATGGTCCAGAGAAGAGATTCTGAAATCAGCATTTTGTATTTTTGGCTGCTTTTGATCTTGAAATAAATAAACATGCACGCAGAAATCTTTTCAGAACCATTTTTTTCTTGTAACCTTGGATTCATCATTTCACCCATTTTATTATTTAATTTACCATGAGTTATGAATCGGAAGTTGGTTTTGTAGCTCTAAGTGATCTTTTAGCATTTACCACTCGTCTTGTGGAATGAGTGGGGAGACAAACTTATTACATTTTCCTTTCAAATAGTTTTTATATTTGGTGGATATAGTTACTAATAGTCGATTTTTTTAACAGCAAGTGTGTCAATCGCTTCACACTTTGTGGTCAGCTCCATTTCGTATTGTCATTGCAATGGTTCTGCTTTTTCAGCAGTTGGGTGTTGCGTCACTTCTGGGTGCATTAATGCTAGTGCTTCTGTTTCCAATACAGGTACATGAAATTTCTGTAACTGTGTGCTTATTGTATCCTAATGGCAGCACATTTAGGCTGCATTTAGCATTTTCGATCTTTTGGAACAATATTGCTACCTTTGGGTCGGTGTTTGTTTTCTTTCTTTCTCTGTCTGTCTGTGTGTCTGTCTTCGTTGTTTGTGTTGAATTAAAGTTAAACTATTATGAATGATTCATGTTATTTGAGAGGCAAGAATAGAATAAGACTACATGGGCTTGGAAAATTACGATCCTAATGAAAATAAATATTTTAATTTTATCGTAGTACAGTAATTGGCATATTGATCTTCAATACGTCTATGATCCATTGCTTAGGTCAATTGGCACACCACTTATTCTTTTAGGTGGGGGTGGCTCCTAGATAATTCAAAACTATCTCTATAAATGTAATCCAATCGAATTGCTTTTACACTATATATTTTATTGTGCAGAATTATAGAGGAAACTGTTTTCCTTATTTTCCTTTGATGTTTGTGGATGAAGTGCTTGTTTGAATCAGTTGCATGATGCAACATTCATTTTCTTAGAATTGTTAGGCTGTAAATGTTCATCTGTTTTTTTCTCATACATTTCATCAGATTTCCGCTGATAGATACTACTGTCTATATTTGTATGTTGGAACAGACATTTGTTATAAGCAGAATGCAGAAATTGTCGAAAGAGGGCCTGCAGCGCACAGATAAGAGAATTGGCCTCATGAATGAAATTTTAGCTGCAATGGACACTGTGAAGTATGATGCATGTAGAATTAATTTACTTATTGTTCTTGTAAGTTACATAAAAAAAACTGCTGATGTTTGTCTTTTATCTTGAAATGCCGCAGATGTTATGCATGGGAGAATAGCTTCCAGGAAAAAGTTCAAAATGTTCGAGATGATGAACTATCATGGTTCCGTAAAGCCTCACTTTTGGGAGCGGTATGTTGATGGTCAATTTGTTGGGAATTCCATTTCCTTGACATCCTGTGGTTTGGACTTAACATTATAAATCCTTATTCACTTGGTGTAAACACTAGCCCCTTCTATCATGCTGAAAATGTCTCATTGAATTTTGATTCCATATTTGCATTTGAAGTTTTGCTAATTGATTGTTTAGATGTAATTTATGTCCTTTCTTTCTCATTTTTTCCAGCCTTGTCTCATTTCTCATTTTGCATTTTTCATTGCAGTGTAATGGGTTTATACTGAACAGCATTCCAGTACTGGTGACTGTGATTTCATTTGGTATGTTCACTTTGCTAGGGGGGGATCTAACACCTGCAAGGGCATTTACATCACTTTCTCTGTTTGCTGTGCTTCGCTTTCCCCTCTTCATGCTTCCTAATATAATTACCCAGGTTTGGTTTTCTTAATTAATTTTCCTAATATCTTGTATTTTGTTGACTGCTGATATATTGCATAGAACTTGTGGAGAAAATAGATCATTTTCTCTTAATCTAATTGATTTAGTTGTCGCTTTTTGTCTAGAATTTTTACTTTAGATTGTTGTAATTAAGTAGACTGCTAAAAGTCTAAATTTCTTTACATTTAAAATGAATTGAGCCTGCATAATTATTTAAATCAGGTTGATTGAATGCTAAGTTAGCTGAGAGACTTCTGAATATATAGGTGAGAAAGATAATTTGTATAGATGTCTTTTTATTCTATAGGAAATTTCGTTAATTTAAACCCATATTATCTTCTGTGATGGTCTAGGGTCTTCTTCTGTTCTGTTCATTTAAGGAGAATTTCTTCATCGCCATTTTGCATATTGTCTGTTTCTTTTCTTTCTATTTTATTTCTCAGTCAGAACATATAGTTGCCTGAATCCACAACGAAGTGAATCCTTTATGATGTTCAATAAAATTTGTCCTCAACTTTTCTTATGCTATGATTTACTCTGCGGGTGAGTGATTCCTAAGTTTCTTACATTGTTTTGGTTCTAATGATGTCATAACTGGATAGGCTGTAAATGCAAATGTATCCTTGAAGCGTTTAGAGGAGCTACTTCTAGCTGAAGAAAGAATTCTTCTGCCTAATCCTCCTCTTGAGCCTGGACGACCTGCCATTTCAATACGAAACGGATACTTCTCTTGGGATTCAAAGGTGAGATCTCACCTTAATTTTTTTTATATACAAATCTCATCTGCTAATGATTATAAATTGAAAAAATATATTGCACCAGAGTTTAGATTTGAAGTTAACTTCGTACCCTTCCCCCAAAAGGAAAACAAGGGTTTAAACTATTTTCATTTCCTGCCGGTCAACAATTGGTAATGGAACTCTGTTGCAAGAAGAGCTGTAATATTTTTAAAAGCTCTTCCTCGATAAACTTGTATTATTTGCAATAGAATGAAAACTTGACATTGTCTGAGCTTCACTGTTGCATTTCAATTAAACTATTAGAGAAAACTTACCTGTTACATAGTGATCTTTATTTAGCAAGCTATAGTTTTGAGGCACATGTTTTTGTCCAATTTTTCAAAAGGTGGATCTTTTGTATTTATCCATGGTTTGTTTATTTCTTAATTTAAAAATCCTATTTCGTTTAATTGGATAAAAAATGATTTCGAATTCAGAAATAGGATTTTTTGTAATTTATATTTAATAATTAGAGTATTGAATATATATTGAATATTTTTTTTATCCTTTTTTATATATATTCTTTTTTCTTTGTTATTGCATATTTTTTTTAATTCTGTTTTGAATTATATTAAAATTTGATTAACTTCTTAATGAAGAAGTCAATTTCTTTTATAGGCGGAGAAGCCCACATTATCAGACATCAATGTGGACATTCCAGTTGGTAGCCTGATTGCAGTTGTAGGTAGTACGGGAGAAGGAAAAACTTCACTTATTTCAGCAATGCTTGGTGAGCTTCCTGCAATGTCAGATGATGCAAGTGCAGTTATTAGGGGCTCAGTTGCTTATGTTCCACAAATTTCATGGATTTTTAATGCAACTGTAAGTATTTGGAGTTTAATGTTGCATATTAAACTCATTACTTCTATTTTGTAGTCTATCCCAGTCGAAATGGATATTTGCACCTGTGCATGTCACTCATATTTTGTAAATGTTGGTTATATTTGTAAATTTGAGGTCACTGCTTCCCTTGATTTTCTTCAGAAGCTCTTTGTAGGATTGTAATGGGGCTAATGATTGAAGTCACTTCAGGTTGATATGTAACTGAACTTATTTCGCAGGTACGAGACAATATACTGTTTGGATCTGCCTTTGATTCAACAAGGTATGAGAAAGCTATAGATGTGACTTCACTGCGGCATGACCTTGACTTACTTCCTGTAAGTTATTTGGCAAAGCTATAATGTTATTTGCAGTCTTTAGAATAAGAGCATGCTATTTTGTCCTATATCGTTCCTGATTTTCTCATCTGATTTGTGTTCTTAATTGTTAGGGTGGTGATCTCACTGAGATTGGTGAAAGAGGGGTAAATATCAGTGGTGGGCAAAAACAAAGAGTTTCCATGGCTAGGGCAGTGTATTCTGATTCCGATGTATATATTTTTGATGATCCATTGAGTGCTCTTGATGCTCATGTAGCTCGTCAGGTAAGATTGTCATTGATTATGATTCTTAAACATTGAACAAACTATTTCCGACAGTATAATTTAGGTATGATATGGTGGTATGTGACATGAGATCTTTTTGCTTTTACTTGTTCAGCACAAGATTCTTGATTGGGAATTTAAGATCGCTAATAGCCTCAGAAAATAGGACAGACTAGGTTATTGACGTGTCACGTGATAGAAAGTCCATGCTTGTGATATCTAGCTCTTCTGAAAGATAGCAGGCTCTGTTTACTACATGGTAGCTAGGGAATGTTCTCTTTATTAGTGCATAAATGGGTTACTTAGTTGATCATTTGTTTCATACCCAAGATAGATGACCATTGCAGTTTCCACTACAATGGTGATCTATATAAAGCAATAAATTTATTGAACTTTTTTTTCTTTTATGTCATACATTAGCAATCCGGACTTTTTGCTTTGCTATAGCCTTTGTACATTTTGTTTCTCAGGTTTTCAACTTTACTATTCTCAGAATATCTTTGGAAATAGATGTTTAATGATATGCTTTTCCTTTTCGTCAATTACATTGGCAAGAATCAGAAGATGACATATGGGAAATGATGAATTCTCACTTTGTTATTTATGGACCGAGTTGTTCCTTATTTTTTTGTTTGTAATTGTATGTATGTACAGCTTTTCGTAGCAAATCCTAATTGTTGTGATGTGTGTATGGCGAAGCTATAGACTATTTTCATCTGAGGGCCTTATTTTTAGAACAATTTATTTTCAGGTTTTTGACAAATGCATCAGGGGAGAATTGAACAGGAAGACAAGGGTACTGGTCACAAACCAGCTTCATTTTCTTTCACAAGTTGATAGAATCATCCTTGTCCATGATGGTATGGTGAAAGAGGAGGGAACTTTTGAGGAACTCTCCAGTAATGGCATGCTGTTCCAGAAGCTGATGGAAAATGCAGGGAAAATGGAAGAATATGTGGAAGAACAGGATAATGGTGAAGATGTTGATCACCAAGACTCTGCAAAACCTGTTGCTAATGGTGTAATGAATGGCCCTCGTAAGAATGCAAATGAGACAAAGAAAACAAAAGAAGGCAAATCTGTTCTTATCAAGCAGGAAGAACGAGAGACAGGCGTTGTCAGCTGGAAAGTTTTGGTGAGGTAATAATATTTCAATGCATATTTTAAATTTGCTCTCTTTTATATTGATTGACAATGTACTTCAAGGAAGCACACACCAAGATACCCCACAGTAATAAATAAATAACGAGTAAACTCCTGCTTTGTTCTATATTGTGCAACGATTATTGCACTTATGTTTTACCTGTATTCATTCACACTCGTACATGTCTTACAAGCATGATTGCAATCGCTTTCCAGGTACAAGAATGCATTAGGAGGTGTCTGGGTGGTAATAATACTTTTCATGTGCTATATCATGACTGAAGTTTTACGAGTTTCAAGTAGTACTTGGTTAAGCACATGGACTGATCAAGGCACTGAGAAGATTCATGCGCCTCTTTTCTACAATCTTGTCTACGCCCTGTTATCAGGTTGCCAGGTATGACTATTCAGATGACTTATAAGTTGGATTACTTTGTAGGTTTTTCTATGTATCTCCGTAAAGCCATCTTTCTTTGGTACAATTCTGCAAGTAAAATTCCTCAATTGTCTGTGGAGAAAATGGAAAAATCCTTACCTTTTGTTGTGTAACTTACTAACTTGCATATTAAATGGAGAATTCTTAATTATGTTCTTTTATTCTTATTTTTTTCTATTTCCTTTTTCTTTTCCAGATTTTGGTGACATTATCAAATTCATTTTGGTTGATCTTGTCTAGTCTGTATGCTGCCAAAAGATTGCATGATGCTATGCTTGGTTCCATATTGAGGGCTCCAATGGTATTTTTTCACACTAATCCCCTTGGACGCATTATCAATAGGTTTGCTAAGGATCTTGGTGATATTGATCGGAATGTTGCCCCATTTGTGAACATGTTTCTGGGTCAAGTTTTCCAGCTTCTTTCTACATTCATCCTGATTGGTATTGTGAGCACCATGTCTTTGTGGGCAATAATGCCTCTTCTGGTCCTGTTTTATGGAGCCTATCTGTATTATCAGGTATATTTTTGTTTTCTTGGATATGATTTTATAAGTTATGCGAGAGCTTCTATCATATGCAGTTTATGGTTATTTTGATTTTTTTTGGTTACCTAGCAATATGTCATTATGATTGGTCAGTAATTCAAAACATTGAAATTGATTTAATAGTTTAGTAATAAACAAGGTATCATTTAACCGAATTCATTGATTCTTTTGGTAAACTGTTGATGGATGGATTATATAATGCATAAGAAATATTACATCCACATAGACCTGTTCGCGGGCCGGGTTACCCGCCCGGTCCGGCCCGAGCCCGTTTCCATGGGCCGGGCTTGGACACGCATTTTTTTAAAAAGCCCGGCCCGAGCCCGAGCCCGTCAAAGCCCGAAGATTTATGGGCCGGGCTTGGTTTTTATATAAATACCCGAGCCCGGCTCGAGCCCAGCCCGACGAATAATTTTATATATTTATTATATATTTATACATTAAATTTATTATTATTTTAAGATTTTATATTTTATCCTATTAAATTTTTATACTTGGTTACAATAAATGTTATTAAATATTGAAGATTTTAAGTAAACAATGCAATTATATTTAAAATTTAAACATATTTTAACTTTTTTTATATTTTTCCTATTAATTTAATAAAAAAATTAATAACAAATAAAATATTCATGGGCTTGGGCCGGGCTTTGGAATGACCTTGTTAGCCCGGCCCGAGCCCAGCCCGAGCCCGAAGTTCTAAAGTACGGGCATGGGCCGGGCTTGGGTTAACGTTTTTTGTAAAAAGCCCGCCAAGCCTAGCCCGAACCTGGCCCGGCCCGCCCGACGAACAGGTCCACAGGCTACAATCTTGTGCCAAAAGTTGGAGTTGGATATAATTTTTA
>CATIWQ010279664.1:0-35156 GCA_949673415.1 Euphorbia schlechtendalii | reverse complement strand
TATATATATATATATATATATATATATATATATATATATATATATATATATATATATGTAAATACATAGGTATATATGTATGTATATATATATATATGAATCAATGCATTGTCCCCGTTGCCTCCTCCTTTTCTCGGTTTCAATAACCTCAGATTGACCACACTACTCTCTGTTTACAATATGCCATCCTCTCATACAAAGAATGCATTTTCAATATCCATTCCCCTTTCTGCACCACAATATATATGCTTCTTGCAAATGGAAGCTCCTCCAGTGCTTTTGCTACAATGGAGAGAGTTGCATGGGATTCTAAAATCTTATGTTGAGCGTTTTTTTGTGTGTGTTTAGTGCTTCAACGGTGGATTGGAGAAGAACAACATAGATATGTTCTTTTTGTGTTCTAATTTTATTTGATGATTATACTCCATTGGACAGTAAGCCAACAATGACGAAGATTCGGGAACATAGTAAAACTATGGGTAGTTATGTATGATAGCAGTACCTCTTAATGTACTGTAGAATTTTTAGTTGCTAATAGATGGTTTATTGACTATTAACGTTGTCTAATAAATCATATCCATAAGACAAATTCCTCGAGAAAAGTTATTTTAAAAAAAAGTATAAATTAATAATAATTTGATAAATACTATATACAGCTTTATTTTACTAAAAGTGGATTCTATGGTGACTTTGTTATTAACAAAATTTCCATTACCTTGTCTCTTATCATCATTGGATCAATGGTGTGACGATTGATCCAATGATAATGAGAGACAAAGTAATGTTTACTTTGTTAAAAACAAAGTCACCATAGCCTATATCTTTACTTAATACTCAATTTATAATAATTTGATAAATACTATATGCAGCTTTGTTTTAATTAATACTCTCAGAAGCTAGCTATTTTCAAATTCAATTCTAAGATTTACATACTTTAGGTATGGTTTTATAGGTATGCTGCAGTCATAAAGCAGTATCATCAGACGAAATAAAGTCCACTATACAAAATTAAGACCATTTAAATGTTACTATACCAAACAACAGCTTACACAAAAAAATCGCAAATAAGCAAATGCCTCCAGTAGCAAACGGAAGCTTTCAACATAAAATTGACCCAAATAAAAACCAAGTTTTCAACACATATGTTTACCGATTCAACAACAATTCAAAATAGAAAAGCATGAACCGTTACTAGCTGATAGATTTCTTATACATGGTTATAAATGTATGATAGTATCAGATATCTTATAATAGTCTCACAGACATCTATATGACATTTTTAAAAAAGTCTGGAGAAAGTATATTAATATAGGTATAGGTTTGATGATAAAAAAAGATGAATAAGATATAAAAAAATAAAAGATTTAAGAAATAAATATAAAAATAAGGTAAAAAAATAAAAAATAAAATCAAGATAATGATGCTGTGTAAAAAAGATTCAATAAGAGAGAAGTTCATACAGGATACATGTTTTTAGAAACAAAAAAGTTTGTATTTATATTTATAGTATGACTTGCGAATATTGGTCAAATAAAATCTCAAAATCAATATATCGAACAGTAGAATCATCTATTATCCGTTGTGGTTAGGATTAATAAGTTAGTTATATTACAAAACACATTAATTAATATTCTAAATTAACAAAAAAATAAAAATAAAATGAAAACACTAGAATGAGTTATGAAAACAGCATTCGCCTGTAAGTTTAACATTCGTCTGTCTTTTGAAGTGTTATAGCAACCCCAATGCGCCAATCAATACATACATCAAGTACTGCGACATCGTATTAATCAATGTTAGTTTGCTACAATCAAATAGTAATATGAAATAGTAATCAATTTAAATGCTTAATGGCATGCTCATGTAAGTAACTGTACATTTCTTTAATGTACTTGAACAAAAATAAAACATAAGTAAGCCAGCAACAAACAACGAATTTATAAACTTGAACATTAGTTCTGAAAGTTATGTAATAAATAAAAAAAACCTTAATAATAGGCATTTCCCTCCCGATAATTGGAATCCAACCAACATAGGGCAAGAACCTGAAACAGGAAAATGTAAGTAGCAAGTCCAAAGCTATACATTGATTGTAAAAATAATAAAACACGGCCAAAACTTGTACCCAACAACTCGACCGATGATATGACGGCGCTGCAGCCAGAGTTGACCTTGACCATACAAAAACCTATCATCCAAATTATTAGCATCTCCTGGAAAACATAGTAATATATACAAGAATGTGAACTCAATATAACCACAATGAATAGCAATATTCTGGTACATCGAAGCAGCTAAAAATTTGAGAACATAGGATGAACAATGTAAGGAGCAATTCAGTAAATTATAGATTAATCCTCAAGTAAGGAAGCTTAATAAATTGCACCTTTTGTAAGAATATCAACTTCTTTAGTGTCCTCCCTTTCATGCACCTGCATCACAATTCTATATCAGGTGTTATAATTTATCAACAAAAAAAGCGACAAATCAACAAATAAGACAGATGCAATGCTAAGGAGAGGAGGGTATTTACGTACCTCAATTACACGGTGACTAATTGGAATTTCACGGCACTGATCAACAAACCAGATTCTTTTAGAAACAAGATATTATCGATCAACAAGTATTTATTTCAAATTTAAAAGGAATACAAATACAATCAAAAATGACAAATAATTCAAATTTATCATAAAACTAAATTATTCTTATAAAATTGACAGTTGATCATCCTTTTGCAAATTTATATATCTTGAATAGAGTAGTATTATAATATAGAGTACTCTAAAAATAAAATATTTCCAGCCTGACTCATGGAGGCATTGTGTGCTATGAACTTCTATACACCAAAAACACTAAAGTTTTTGGTATTTTTACTAAAGCATTATATTAAATTTAAAGGATACAAAGCACATTATTGATCAAGGAAAAAAAGGAAGAAGCTTACATCAAGCTTGAAAAGAACAACATCCCCTGCACGAATAGGACCTTTGCTGGTGTTTAAAAACACTATATACCCCAGCAAGTGAGGTGATTGTAATTATTAATCAGTGAACCAGTTCAGTATACTTAGACCTGGGCATCGGCCGGGCCAGGTCAGGTTTGGGTCGGGCCATGTCATGTTCGGGCCGGGCCGGGCCTTATCGGGCGTAGCTAAATAACGAATAACCCAAACCCGGCCAAAATACATCGGGTTCGGGTCGGGCCTTTAATAAAATAATCAAAACCAAGCCCGGCCCTCGAGCCTAACTGTTAATTGTTTCAAATAAAAAAAATAGTATTTATTACTAAAAAATAATTCCAAATATATTTAGTATAAGTCACAAAATTGAGTTAAAATGTTAAACTTCAGCAAAAAAAACATGAAAATTTTCGATCATATAATTTTTTTACTTTGAATGTATAAAATAAATATATATTTTTAACATAATAATTATTATTTCGGGCTGTACGGGCCGGGTTTGGATTTTATTATTAAAACTAAGCCCGACATATATTTTACTCAGGCCGCTTCGGGTTCGGGTCGGGTCGGCCCTAATCTCCAATCACCTTGTCCAAGCCCATCCCATGAAAAGCGGGCATGGACGGGTCCCACGGGTTAACGGGGTCGTGCAATTAATGTACCCATTTATTTTATCTCACCCTCTTTAAGCCAGGTTCCATACTTCCGGATAAATTGACCATACAAGAGTCAGGATACCATATCATTAGGGTAGATGTAGCAACCATTCCTGAAATCCCTACATTTGCAACCAAACATACAATAAATAAACAACACATACATATTATAGTATCATGTTTTATGTTTGGTTCTCATTCTCTATTTTTATTTCAATTATTGTTCCATTTCCTTCATTTAATTTTTCCTTTTTCACTTTCTCATATAAAAATATAAAATAATTTCAAGCTACAAAACTAAAAAGACCATAAAAAAAGAAGAATTAATAATAAAAACTTAATTCGAATGAATTTCTTCAAAATAATGTCATCTTGCATACGCAAGAATTCAATTCTTGGATGAAATGATTTCTTTCATGGAATTTGCATTCCAAACAACAAAAGTCATGAATTGGATAATCCTAAAAAAAACAAGGGTTAGTGCTCTCTTTAAACCATAGTATTTGTCGTGATTCCCTTGGCCCTTAGTCAATATCAAATTACCTCTTCCTACCTATCTACTTGTGTTAAAATTTTAACAAAGTTTATTAAGTTATTACCGAAGTAACATTTATTCTAGATCTAATGTATAAAAGGTACTCAAACTCCAATTTATTTCAAAAAAGTATAGTGTTCCTGAACTTTGACAACGTTCCTCGTAGCTACCACAACTTTATAAAAAGTGCATCTTTGGACTTCCCCTATCTCTCTAAACCACTCAGAGCATATCCAATAGTTTGTTCATTTTATGATTATGTGACATGAAATAGACTATTATATTGATGATGTGGTATGTAGACTGTTTTAAAAGGCAACTACAATGGATTTTCTAATTAAATTTGAATTGTATTATTTTCATATAAATTAATAACAAAGGGATTAAATAATTTACTATATAATATCTTTCATCATTAAAATATTATTAAATTAATTGTCAACGTTGTTTATTTAATTGTTTATTTATGGAAAATCAAATAAACAATGTTGACAATTAATGATGACAAATCATATAGAAAATAGTGGATATATAATCTATTGGAGTGTTAATTTTTGATATAATGTTTATTTATGCTTATGTGTTAAGAAAAGAACTGGAATAGACAAGCTATTGGAGATGCTCTTAACCAAGGAGGCAAGTTTGAAAAATCAACTCAGTCCTAACTCAACACGTGCTATGTCTATTAGAAAAATACATAAATAAAAGAAAATTTTCAATAAAGTCTATATTACTTTTTTTTATTACAATTACACCATCTTCTACGCTGAAACTTTTACACTGTTTATATTTTTCTTTCCCTTTTCATTCTTTCTTTCTATCTAATAAAAAATTCATATCAATTCAACATCTTTACAAAAAATTATCATTTATGGGTTATATATTATAAAATATTTATGAGTTACTAAATGGCAAGTTAATAATCAACATTTAATCTTGGAAATTTGTGAATTTTCAGAGAAAATTTATGAACTTTCTCGGAAAATCATGAATTTTCCGGGAAAATCCGTGAATTTTTCCTAGAAACATGGATGACGATATGATAAATATAGAATCTTAATACCGCCGAACTAGTTGAAATTTTATGAATAGGGAAAGAAAAAAGTATCCCCACTTCTTGGACGTCATTACAGTCTAACAAGAAAAAACCGAGACTTGTTCATATTATTAATAGCCAAGTCTTCCATGTCGGGATGAATGTTAGATGAATAACAAAAAAATTCAACACATATCATGCAGGATGCTTCATAGGACGGAAAGAGTTTTAACGTACATTTTTTTTAAATTAAGATAACTACTAGGAAGTTGTCAAAGTTTACAAAGGACATGCGAATTGTTAAAATAAATTGGAGCACTTTTTAATACCAATTTTTATTATGGAAAGGAGGTGCGTTAGAAGTGATGAGAATATACTTTTGAATTGTAAATTGTAGACCATAATTCTAATTTTCTCCCAAAATAAACTAAAGTTTAATTCTTATTAATTCATGCCTAAGCAATAGAAATCACACATTTATCTCTGAAAAAAAAAGAGAGAACCGATATAAAGTTACTGACCTAGAATGACGGTCGCCGTGAGGACCTGACGGACGATCTGCAGATATTTCACAGAACCGGCCATTCCTTCTTTCTTCTCTGTTTCGCTTTATCTATTGGCCGGTGGTGTGGCTTTTATATTAGAAAGAAAATATAATCAGTCTTTTTCCCTGTTTTGTACTACTACTGTTTTGCATATTGCCATTTTTGCTTATTCTGGAAAGTTCTCCACTTCCATAATATCAATTACAATTTAAAAAAAGAATTAGTTTCCTTACCAAATCGGAACTGTTTTTCTACCCTTTTTATATATTTCTTCCTAAAGAACATTTCTGTTCCATAGCTCATTTATTTTTATAAATATGAATAAGAATAGATTTTGTTAATGGTGTATCAATTATTCCCTCCATCTGTTAAATATTGTCGTTTTAACTTATTCACAGTTTTTAAGATAACAACGAACCGAATGAGATGATTTACTGGTTTACCCTTTCATAAATGTTCTATTCAATTTTCAAGATTTTATTAATATGTTCAATAAAAACAATTTGACCTATAACCTTCTCTTGTTATTAGATATTAGAATATAATTATCTTGGAAGTTGAACAAATTAATAGGGGTAGGAATGGAAAACTTGGAAAAAAAACATCTTGAAAATACTAAATGATAATAAAAAAAGACAATGAAATCCCTGTAAAATGATAATATTTAGTAAACGGAGGGAGTAAATTACACCAATTTGGTTTATATAACTCTTTTAGATCGTGACATTGTTTTAACCTTGTTGGTTGAGATGTGAAACTATGATCCTAAATGTCCCATATTCAAATTCACATTCGTGTGTAGTGAAATTTTTTATTTATTATTATTGTAAGTCCATATTAAGTTATTTTTTAAACAAACTAAATTAGATCCTATTATGTTAGAGTTCGTCTTAATTTGTAATAATTGAGAGTTGATGAGCAGTAAAATAGTTGGTGATATGTCGGAGTCACAGTCACAATTTGTTATTTACTCAGTTTTTATAACTTTTAACTGTAAAATATATCTTTGAGAAATAAATTATCATTTCACCAATTTTATTGATTTTGAATCCTTAAATTCACATTTATTGAATTTTCCAAGAAACGGTAAACACCATATCAAAGCATAGTGATTTTAACTATAAAATATTAGACAACATCCAATAACTAATTTTAATACGTAAAATTGAATACATATTTTACTTTTAAATTCGCCAGTAAGATCAATCTCGTGATTTTTTTTCACTAAGCATGTCTATCATGTACCACAACCTAGGAAGCACGGAAACTCCTAAACACTAATGTTTTCCCGTTTCCGTTTCCACCTCGGAAACCTAAACTCAGGTTATATTTGACATTTCCGGTGAGCATTTCAACAAAACGGAAATGTTTACATTCCTGTTTCTGTGCTACTTCGAGCACAACTATCCACGAATCGTAAGGTCCATTTGTTCATGTTGTTCATAAGACGGGAAATACAATATATAGATTTATAATAAACATTTGCCACAACCAATATTTGCTATTATCAGTTGTTTTAAAGCTCGTTTGGTAATGCTTTCGCACGCTACTTTATTGAAAAACTTCATTTTTAAGTTTTTGTAGGTCGTTGTCTCTAAAAGTTCTGCAAATTAATAGCAAACTATTCCTAATTAATTAGTATTAAAAGTAAAATTCTTTTGTTCAATGTCAAAATATGTTTCCTTATTAAAAGTTTATAATTGAAATTTTTCGTTACAACGATTCTGACAGCAGTACCAAACAAGCCTTGAATATTATATACTCGGACTTAATACTCATAACTTTAGTTGTATCAATTCTCAATTGACTGAGGGAATACTGATGGTTAACCATCGAGAATTGTTAATTTCAATTACTTACATCAAACAATACTTTTTTCGTGGTATATGATATTAAAATAGATTTTGCAGTTGTTATTGGTGCTTTTATTTATAACCAAAATTTTTTTAAAAAAAAACATTATAAATATAAGTTTTTATTAATCATAAATATTATTATTTTTAATCAAATAGTTAATTGGTAGGTGTATATGTCAGGTTTGAGATTTGATTATTTTATAAAAACATGATTTGTTCCGAGCTTAACTTATATTTTTCATAGGTTGAGTCGAGCTTGGAATACTAATTTTTAGGGAAATTGTCGATTTTATTCACGTTTGTGTTTACTATTTATAAACACGCTCTCAAGAATTCATATTACTTTTTTATTTATTTTTTATAACTTAATTTTACATTTTTACGCCCCTATGTTTTGATTTTACATTTTTACGTTCTTATATATAATTATTATATATTTATTATGTATATATGTGTTATATATTTGTTATATGTTCTACTATATGTACCTATTAGATACATGTAATATATATACAATGTATTCCAGTTTGTTATCTCCTCTAAACTGTTTTAACGCATCTGTTATATGTCTAATTTATGTATACATATTATATATCTGGATCGTAAAAAAGAGATTTTAAAACAGTTTTTGCATAATAATGTAAAATTGAAACTTGATATTTTTTTGTAATTTGATAAAATTTTGGGTGAAATTTGTATATTATAACTTATAAAATCCAACCCTATTCCCCATTTTTCATTCTCCAACCCATTTTGCAGGATCTACAATGTTTTCTCTCCATTCATATTCCTTGTATTTCAATACCTCAAATAAGATTCTCTTAAAATAATAATACTTTATTATTATCATATCAATTTCTACACATTAATTATAGCAAAAAATCTAACATACAATAAAAAAAATATAAAAACTAACAATATAATATTGATTTCCTAAAACATGGATCCCTATATAGAGGGAATTCCTATTTTATAGGATATCGTACGAGGAATAGTTGGGTTACCATATTCTTGATTTCCCTTCCTCATTTTGCCAAATTCTCTATTAAAAAGAATGATTGGATTTTCCCTTAGGCATTATGTAACTTCTCCTGATTTTTAGCTAGGCTCCATTGAGTAGTGCATTAAATTTTTTTAACGATGTTGATAAAAAATCCTAAAAGTGTAGAGAATTCGTGGTGAGTTTTGAGCTAGCGGAGAAAACTAGAACCATTGATGACCTTGAGCATCAGAGGAGACGTGTTAAAGTATGTTTGACAAGTGGCAACTAGTCCAGGCCTAGTTGTATTTGAAGGAAAGTGTTGGAGATGTTGGGGTTATTTCACATCAGAAGTACATATGGATTATGAGTGATATATAAGTGGAGTGAATTGGACCTTAACACAAGTCAATTGATTTTGTGTTAAATGTCTACCTCATTTGTATGTTCGCTAAAACTATAACGATACACTCTCCAGGGAATAGAGCAAAAGGCTGTGAAAATTATCAGCCACGAGTGGATTATGAGTCGGACAAATCTAACATATAGAATTTTAAACAATAGTTGCCTCAAATTTGCTGGAACTTGTAACAAAACCATGTCAAAGTAAATGCAATTCTTAGTTATTTATTTATTTTCAATATTTTTTAAAAATAAGAGTAAATGCAATTGTTAGAGATTTATTTATGCAACCAAAATAATAACAAGTATATGTAATATAATTCATGTTAAATTATTAAAACTATTTGTACAATACAACTGATCCAATATCAAGTGCACGGTAAGCGATTGTGAATCAATAATCCTCGCAAGTGTGGTGTAGAAAGGGTCTAAGTAGGTATAAAAGTATATGTATTTTTTTTAACAATACAAATAAAATGGATAAAATATTATAAAATTCATATTGAATTAAAAGTGCTTAAGATAGATTCGCTTTAAGATGGATATTTTAGATTAGATAAGATAAAAAGTGGATTTGAAGCTTCGTATTATATTTTTACTTGGGACATCTGAAACGCCAACTCTGTTTCATTCTTAGTCCCAAATTATGAAGTTGCTACAATGCAACTTCATTTCTGAAGTTGCACCGTATCAACTTCAAACATTAAAATATAATTTTTCGTTCTTTTTTGTCCTATACCTTTATTTTAATTGGTAGTTTGTTGTTTTAAGTTAGATAGAAAGGGAAAAAATTATAATATTTTATTTTGAAGTGGAAATTTGAAATGAAGGGTTGCAGAATAAATACTATAACAATTTTAAATTATAAAGTTTGAAGTGAAATTTTATGGTGCATGGTTGAAGATGCCCTAAGGGCATTTCCAACCCCACTT
Organism: Euphorbia schlechtendalii; assembly: GCA_949673415.1. Classification (NCBI taxonomy): domain Eukaryota; kingdom Viridiplantae; phylum Streptophyta; class Magnoliopsida; order Malpighiales; family Euphorbiaceae; genus Euphorbia; species Euphorbia schlechtendalii. The sequence continues at coordinate 25,256 of CATIWQ010279664.1, read as the reverse complement.
CAAAAGTGTGGTTTGGAGTTGGAAATAAAGTGGAGTTGCTTCAACCCCACTTCATTTCCGGTTTTAAATTTTAAAGTGTGAATTTGAAGTGACACTATTCACAACTTTAAAATTTTTATATATCATATTTAATATTTCTATATGCATTTTCTATTTTATTCCACCAAGGTTGAGTAAGAAGTGTTCTTGCCTAAAAATTTATTTATTGGTTAGTAACAATTTCGTTATGATAATATTACAATTTTTTATGATGGAAAAGTCGTGTTTGTACTTAAATATGTAGGAGGAGGAACAGAGTTTGGGCAGGAAGCTGAATTTGGGCCTAATAAGTGAGGGCCCATTTGTCGCCCGTCTTTGCCTAATCACGCTTCCAAACAAACACCGACGGGGTCCAAACGGTCAAATCGGAAAAGTGATATTCATAACCTGTCAACGACGTCGTCTCCACCTCGGCCACCCCCTTCTCCGCCGGCGACGTCCTTGACCTCTCACTCCCCCACCGTTGGCCAGAACTCATCGCTTACTCTGGGCTTGTTGATCGCCTCTATTTTTATTATTTGGATACTGGTAAGTTTCGGACTCTAGTTTTAGGGTTTCTATTGGAGATTTGAGAAATTCAGACATTGTGTATTTCTTTAATATAATTGATTCAAAATAATCAATGTCTGAATCTTTCTTGGCCCTCTAATTTTTGTGGTTTTTGTTTGGATTAGAGGTGTTATAATCAACATCCAACAATTTCAGTGCCGCGTGTCTTTGACTCTTATTATATTCTCTATTTTTCTTTAGTTCTTCAAATATTTGTTCTTAAAGATTGTGTTTTTCTTTTTTTTGCTTTTTTTTTCTTCTACTGAGTTACTGTAGTTTTATTCTTTTAGTTTTGAATTTGCAGTGAATTATTATGAATTTTTGTGGATTTTTACAGACAGTATGTAGGATAAATCTTTTGATCAAAATGAAAGGTGGATTGTAGTGGAGCTGTCGTTGTTGACCAGACAATCTCTGTGTACCCTCCATACTTGGGTAGTTACATGGGACCTTAGCATCTTTTATTATTCAGATTCAGACAAATAAATTAACTATTTTCAACTACCACTTTCCTTCGCTTGTCCTTTTCATTCCTTTACTTTGTTATCATGTCAAGTCTAATCAGCTATTGGGTTTCAAAGGATCAATGCTAACAAATATCATAAATATATCAATTTAGCAAACGGTTTTTTGAACTTGCTAGAGCATATGATGGTCTATTCTTCTAACTGAAATTATTACAGTAAACAAAAAACTAACTTCCCACCTTTTATGTACGAAAAATTTATATTTTGCTTCTCATCCTTACTAACTTTGCTAGTGTTTCTTGGGCAGCCAAAGTTTGGGCATGGCTATGGCCAAGCATCACTGTCCTGATGCTAATACAAGTCCTGCACAACTTTTCTCCACTATCAAAATGCCCGCCTCTCAGCAGCAACTTTGCTCTGGTTTCCAATAAGGTTGCCTTCAACAATGTTACATCTTGCCACACATATTCATCTACCCTTTGTTGACCTTGTAGCTTTTTCTTCTTCCAACAAAGCGAGCCATGGCACAGGTCTTGTATTTGGGAAACAAACGATTTCTCCACTTCTTCGAGCACATTGGTGCACACTTTGAGCAGCTCAAGTGCTGAATTGCACCTTGAGAAGGTTGTGAAAGCTTGGATCGCTAGGGGCAGAGCCGTCTTCTTTATGTACAAAACCATTTCAACTGCCTTCAGTTGGATTAGAGGAGGCTCGGATTTGAATCCGAAAACAAGGAATGCTGATGCCCACAAATGACCAGAGTTGACTAATGGATTGCCAATTTTCCTTACTCCTTGGACTGTTGCTTTGGCTGCTGATAAACCTTCTTTCCTTCTTGCAAAGATTTGAGTTATAGGGTGGAACTGAATCCACAAACCAGGCTGTTTGATGGATTTTTGCGCTAATCCTAGCTTAACAAGAAGATTCGCTGAATCTTCTTCGCTTTGGGGTGCCATTCCACAGCCTGAGCAGCAGGCAAATGCTAGACTTATTCCTTTTGTCCACTTTTTAAATCTGTTTTCAATTGCTGACATGTTATTAGCTGCTGCTGCTAACAAACTTGCTGAAATGGGCGCAGGAGCGAACCAAGCACCAACAAGAAGCATTCTCGAGGCAAGATGGTTCTTTGTGCTATATGATTGCTGCAACACAGTGAGACAAAATCGGAGAAGCTTCATTAGGAAAGGATTGTTTTTACAGTATTGTTCATCGTTCATACTCATATGGGAGTATGCAGAACCATCTTCTTTTGGAACTTGATTCACGGCTTCGAAAAGTGAGGATGGAGTTATAGAAATCTCAGAAAGAAGTGATCCAACCACAGTCAGCCCGAAGCTCAACCTTCCCAACTTGTCTTCAAATTTCTGAAGAAATTCTAGCTCCTCACTTGGGTAGTCTTTTTTCCTTTTCCCTCTCATTAATATCATTGCCTCTGCCGATAACAATGGCGGCAGCTGCATTGAGGTGAAATTCATCACCTTTGACAGTCTAGTTGTGATGATAACGTGTGAGCCCCCAGTATTTCTAGGAATAAAATCATACAAATCTTTCCCATCCCACCATTCTGTTTCTGTTTCAAGATTGTCGATTATAAGCAGATATGGAATATCTCGGAAGAGTTCCCTTTTGACTCTCTTGAACGCATCGAATTCTTGCTCTTCGAAGCTTCTTATCCTGTCTCGTTCCTTCTCGCCATCTGCACTCACATCCAACCCCAAATTGAGTGAGAGATTGAGTATATTCTGCCTGAAGTAACGAGCTTCTCCTCCAATCCACAACACCACTTTATATCTCTGAGAATATCTATAAGCAAATTCAAGTGCTAGATCTGTCTTTCCAGTGCCTGCAATGCCACTTATACAAATCACACTGATGCTTCCAATTGTCTTGTTTGGTTTCTTGTATTTTGACCTCTTCAAAGAACTTCTCCCAATTGCTGGTTCAACCCAAGCTTCCAAAGCCGGTTCCTTGCATTTGCCTCTCAACTCTAAGTCAATATATTGTCCCCCTTTATCAGTTGCCTCCTCGCTTTCCTCAGTTTCCCGGCCCTCAGATTGGCCACTGGACTCGCCTTTTACAGTAGGGAGTGGGTGTTTTTTCTCTACGCTATCCCCACATCCAAAAAATGCATTTTCAATCTCTTTCATTTCCTTTTCTCTGCCTACAAAATATCTGTTTCTTTGAAATGGGAGTTCCTCCAATGCTTCTGCTGCATCTGTCTCTGCTATACTCTTTCGCCCAAGCTTAGCTCTTAATAGACCAGCAACTTTAGTTACACAGTTCCTCCAATTACTGTCATTGACTTCCAGTTTGTACTCATGCGAGTTCAATAGTCCTTCAATTGCTTCTTTCCTCTCTTTATCAATTGAATTGCAGTAGAGAAGTCCCATGATTTCCGAAAGTGCAGTGCCGAAGAAAAGTGGAATCAAGTTCTTCTTTTGAGCAAAGAATCTAATTTCTTCTAAGCTCAGATGGTTAAGAAAGCTAGAGTTGGTAACCACCACAACTCCGTAAGCTACAGAGCAGATAATTCTGTCAGCAATATCTTGGCTTTGATCCGAGTATTTAGCTCTATCTGCAGCAAAGCAAGCTATTCCCTGAATCTCAAGCTCAGATTTGAGCCACTTACAAAAGCGAATAAGATTAGGATTCTGGCCATGGAACCCAATAAAAACATCACAGCTTCTGAGCTTGGCATTAGAAGCTGGGGAAACGGAGCCTTTGAAGGACATACGAGGGACAGGAAATGAGAAGGAGACACGAGGAGGAGCAGGATCTGTAACATACTTGAGCTTTGCATCAGGTGGATCATCAGAATATGGTGGAGTATATGAGCTGCTTGGAATATCATCTGACTGTGAACCCCGGAAAGAAGAAACAGGAGGAGATGGATTTGAAGGTATAGTATTAGTAGCTCTTGGTGAAATGTATGGAGATTGAAGGGCTGAAACAAATGCTGATGATGGTGGTGAAATTAGGGAAGGAGAGTTGTACGGGGATGATTCGATGGAGCTCTTGGCTTTTTTAGCTGAAAAAGTTGAGATCTTTACAGCGAGCCCAGTTTGAGAGAGGGAAGCATTTTCATCCATGGCCATAAAAATCAAAGCTTTTTCTCAGTAGATCTCAAGTTCTGTTATTATTGGGAAAAAGAAGCATGTTTGGATATAAGCTGACAGAGAAGTGGGTGTGACCAAAACTTTAGTGATAGAAGAAGATGGATGCAACAGTAAGTGATGGTAATACATGAAAAATCTGCATGTGAATTGCTAATCAAACTTGTCAATGGTGGGCCTATTCAGTCAGAGCCATAACTGGGTCTTTCTTTCTCTTTCTGCCAAACTATTGTTATATCAGGTAATAGATTCTTCATTTCACGTGTTAATGCTTTTTATTACCTTGTTGAGTAACTCAATCATTCAATCTTCTGCTCTGAAACAAATTCATCATCATTGAACATTTTGAAAACAAACCAGAATAGGATTCTTTTGCTCATTACATGTTAACACTACATACAATCAAGAAAACAAATAATACAAAAGAGAAAGGGGCACACTTGAAGTAAATTCAAATTACCTATAATGAAGAAAAGAATGGCACTTTCTTGAAAGCTCAAAACCAGGTCTTTGTTTCTCTCTCTTTGAAAGTGTGGAGAAGTGGGAATCTAATGTAATGTAATGTGTGGGTTGGATCTGCAAAGTCCTAGACTTTAAAATAATGAGCAAGTGCTTAAAAAGAGATGCAGAGGGAGACATTATTAGTTTAATAGTTACCTTGGGGTTTGCCAATTTCTTTTTGTTTTATGTGCTGTACATTTGTAAATTTTTCATTTAAAATCACATTTTTGTGGCAGAAGCCAGAAAAATATTGGTCAGAAAGAACCCCATAATAAGACTTTGGGAGAGGAACTATGACTGAGAGGACCTTTTATTTTGAAATGAATTTAATTCAAATTGGTACTAGAATAATTTAATTTAAGTAGTCTGTATGTATATTGATTGTCTGACATTGTTTAACGCTATATTGCGCTGGAAATTGCACCAAAGACCAGTCCATCTACACCAACTATTTTCATATCATTGATTTGCTCAGTGGATTTTACATTCATTCATTCATTCATAGTTAGTTACGTTTTACTTTTTAGTTTCTCCATTTCTGCATGTAGTTACAATTATTTGGGATAATTTTTTTTAGAAAAAAAAAAAGATAAATCAAAATGTACTAGTCTATTATCTTATGTGACTGTTATTTAGTGGGTGTTCTGTAGCGTTTTCAATAGTTCTCTTTCTCATCAAGTATTAGTTTTAAGTATTAGTTAAGTGTTTGATTGTGGCTATTAAACAATTATTTATTCTTGTTTCAAGATAAGAAAAACCACTAGTGATTGCTAATACATGTCAACATTTTCGAATGACAATAAAATGAACTTAAACACCCGCTATTACTTTCAGTCATTTGAGTCAATTTCATGATTTTGCATGTTAAGGTTCTGTTCTTTTTAACCGTACCAATTTGTTGTATATATTTATAAGTATGTTGAAAAGAAGTTGAACATATGGCCTAAGACTTTGATCTATGTACTAATATTGTAATTGTAGTCCAGAACAACAAAGGTTAATAATATTTTGAATTCACTTGATGAATATTCATTTTATTTCTTACTGCTATTTTACTCCGTGATTGCTGGAAGCAGATAAATAATAGAAATACAAAACTAATTGCAGCCATAATGACATTTGGTTTCTCTACGGCAGTTGAGTAATACTGTGTCAAAAACCCTTTCATATGTGTACTGTGTTTCCACTTTCCTTCTCATAATTTAAACATAAAGAACTTAAGGATAATTATGTTTTTTGATAAATGAAGCCACTAATATACTTTGGTAAACTTGTGATAGCTAAGTTCAATGGCAATATTAGCTGTTCGAATAATTTGTTAACATTTCATTACTTTCACTAATTATCTGTATTACTACCTTTGCAATTCATGCCACAAAAACAATAATTATGAAATAAAGGTGGCATTTAATTTAATTTTGATTTCTTTACTTTTCTGATAGTACGTTGATGTATAGCATAAGTGGGATACTTTACAAGTCAAACAGTTCATATTGTTTTCTAAGTCTAAGTCGATATTCTTATAGCATGACATACTTTGTTTACACTATACCCTAGTGTATAATTCCAAATAGAAAAATGATTTCTCTCCTTTAATTTTTTAAGTGCTTGATATTTCAAATGCAACAAATATTATATCTATGTGTTTTACAAATATAATTTATACTTTCAAAAAATAACGTTGCTTCATATTTATCAATGTTACGAGTCCAAATTCCTATTAAAGAGACATTTAATGTTATGTTTCAAATGAGACCGTAGAGGGCTAAAAGTCATTCAAATTGTAAAAAAGCAACCTTATGATTGATGACCTCACAAAAATAACTGAATAAGAGTACCAATTGTACTCGAAAATAAATGTAATGGCGATGATTTTTTTAATAAAAACAAAATAAAAAAAAATACGTACTACTATTAAATTATAAATACAATATAGTTTACGTACTATTAAATTATAATTAATTGGTCAAATTCAAATCAAATTATGCATTTATCTAAAAGTTCAGCATATGAAAGAAACATCTACTCCCTCTGTATACTAAATATTATCATTTTAATTAATTCATAGTTTTTAAGATAATAATAAATCGAATGAGGTGATTTATTGACTTACCCTTTCATAAATATCCTACTCTATTTTCAAGATTTTATTAATATATTTAAATATTGATTCCTATGGTCTTCCCATCTTGTCATTGGAGATTAAAATATGATTATCTTGAAAGTTGAACAAATTAATAGGGATAGGAATGGAAAACTTAGAGGAAAAGACACATTGAAAATACAAAAAGGTAATAAAAAATAGACATCATCCCTCTAAAACGATAATATTTAGTAGACGGGGGGATTATTAAATATGATAATTTAATTGCATATTACTTATTACGAATCAAATTGAAGAGAAAAAAGTCTATACCTTAGCATGTGGCCTTCATTGGCAAATCATTGAAGCATGTGATGACTTTTATATAATAGAGGTATGGGTTGGAAAAAGTTTGATATTCATAACAAAATCAACCCAATGAGCAAATTAACTTAGCATGTCTATTTACTTAACTTGTAAATAATAATTTTCATCTCATTTTAACTGAGAATTTTAGGGAAGACTAAAAAAATAATACCCAATCTTTAATTTTGGACTTCAAACGAGTGGTTTCATAAAATTATATGTATTTCCATTTTAAATATATGTATTTTATTATTTATTATTTTATTATTTTGCAACAAACATTAAGGACTAAAGTAAAGATACCCAAAAGATTGAGTTTCTTTTGTAATTTTGAAATTTTTTTTAACTTAAACAAACATTTTAAATGATAGGATGACACACAGTCATAGATGCCATAATCATAGTGATACTGCCTGGCTCGTGATTCAACCTTTAAAATTCAATTTAAATTAAACTAATTAATTAATTGATTATAAAATAAAAAATAAAGAAGATGGTGATGATTACAGTGCTAGTAGAATCCTCATAGTAAGGGGGGGAATTCCGTAAGTTTTGTCAAACTATATCCCCCCAAGATTAAGTTAATCAATTTACAAAAACATAAATGTCCAATTCACATTATTGGTTTGCAAAATGTAGATATAACGGAAAAACGTTATCCATGCCGCGATATTGTCCACGTCATATTGAAAAAACGAAGCTGAAACCAGGTATAGAAAACACCTAAATTATGTTACTAATAAAGTCTCTTAGAGATGTGAGATCCCACACAGTCATTAATGTGTCATTCATACAGCTTTTACTGTTAGAATTGAAAGTGCTTTCAATATAAAGTCAATCAAAAAACTTAAATTACCCAGTTAATTCAAGAGATACTAGTTGGTAATTTAAAATGGTCACAGACGAATTGGAAATATGCAATTCAACTCTTCACAATATTGATTTGAACTTTGAACTACATAAAGAAAACAGTTACAAAAAAAGGAAGACAAATAATTAGGTTTAATTTAATATTATATCAAAACATTCAGTATTTCTGTCTTAGCAACGAACTAAGCAACAATTCGATTTTTGAAGGGGGCATCGAGTTACATACGTGTTAAAACCAGTTTTTTCATCTGGGTTTTCTGTAAATAGTAATAATTATAATAATACCTGACAGCAGATTCAATATGAACCAAGGGACCGTCTCATTTCCAGAAACCATTTGTTCCACTTTCGATTTTCGTCAGCCGCTAAACAAAACATAAATCTCCCTCCATTGTCATCATCCTACAAATCTTCCACAGTATTGTACACAACAGCCATCAATGAGCTACGCCTTTCGGCTATTTCTCGGCTCCTCTCTCACTTACATTGCCTCGAACAGGACCCGATGCTCTAGAAGATTCGACAAAACATCCCTCATCTTTTCAACCGAAACGGGTTTAATTAAAACTCCATCCATGCCAACTCTCATGCAGTTTTCCTTGGTCGCCTTGTTTGTGTTTCCAGTAAGCGCCACGATTAGCGGCCTCTCGTGGCGTTTCGAGAACTTCTTATGGATGCTAAGAGCAGCGTCAAAGCCATCAGGCATGCTAACGTCCATGAATATCACTTTGTAGTCTTCATTAACTACTCGTAAACACTCATCGATTGATCCCACTATCGTCACATCACAGCCCAAGTGCACAAGAAGCCCTCTAGTCACCATCCTGCTACCCCTGTCAAATCATCCAATGCATTTGCATAAATTGGATAATATCAATCCACTCAGCTATAAATGCAAGCTTAGGTATTTATATGCAAATAAAGTTCCACAAGATGTTATTACTAATATGATCCAAGAAATTTCTCACTTTGTTTTGCTTTTGCATAAGCAGTCTTTGGAAAATGTAGTGTTTCTGCTAGTTACCTAGCCCACAACTTTACCTTCTACTTTCACCAAGTACCACAATGTGGATTCTGCAATCTCCAACTCAACCATCTAAGTAGTACGGAAACACACAGTGGGAAACACCAATTATAGAGTTTAGGTTTCCGAGATGGAAACCGAAACGGGAAATAACAGTGTTCAGGAGTTTTTGTGCTACCTTGTCAACTATTACCAATATGACAAAAAGAGCTTACAAAATAAACACACGGGATGAGAATTTGTATGTAAACCTCAAAGCTTTCTAACTTTTGGTCTTGATATTGTGGCACAACTGTAGTGTAGTCATAAAAGAAAACTGAAAAAGGATCCTCTCAGCCAAAAAGAGGAACAAAAATCTGCCTAATCAAAATTAGTGCCTACACATAAACTAAAAGCGATTTACAGTTCTCTAGCCCTTTGATCTGAAAAGAATTTCTTACTAGACTTGACAAGTTTATGACGCTGACAAACTCACTAAACATGATAAGGATTTTGAGTTGACTACCTTATCTCCCTATTGTACTTGTCATTTGATTCCTTAACAGATTTCATATTAACCATAATTTATCCTAAATCAACTTTTAACTTAAACTCCAATCACAGGGGTAATCAATTTTTAATTGCTGTCCAGAATTTTATACTTTCCACGAACACTGAAATCCTGTTTCATTAAGAAGATGGAATTATATTATTTTCGGAAGATGAAGTATAGCTAAAACCTATCAGCTGCATATCTTAAAACACTATCTGAACATTGAGATACGTTGGTTGGAAATATGCATAGAAAGATTTGATTCTTAAATTTACATCACATACACAGATAAAAGCATGCACATACAACATAAGAGCATCTTTAGTAGCTTGTGGATTCCAAGTCTAGGTGGCATGTGGAATAAAAGTTCCTATTGATGATGTGGCAATAGTTTTAAAAATAGAAAATGTCTGTTTTTAAGATAGGAATACTAGATTGTATAGACATTTTAAATAGTATTTATTGTACACAATGTCTATTTGATTATCTACATCTAGACAATCAAATGTCTACAATAAATGATGACACATAGGTGCCACATCATACAGGGAAGATGGGCTAGACAAGCTACTAAAGATGCATTTTCAAATTGATTGTCTATTCCTTCCTATGTGTCAAGATAATTTGTGGAATAGACAAGCTACTAAAGATGCTCTAACTTCTTCAGTAAATATTACAAATTAAATTGAATTTTATAAAATGTCAGTGAGTAAATTAACAATCATAGACATGGTCAATGGAGGGAAATACCATGATGCTAGATTCTAAAGGATTGAGGAATACAAATATACATGACAAAGAAGACAACTCATAGCGTAACACTCAATTACGGAAAAAGCATGAGAGGTTTCCAAAGAAAAGAAACTTCAGTTATCTGATGATTGAATGCAGTAAATTTTTTCTAAACTATCAAAATTTACTTTTCCAAGAAATGATAAAGTGATGAGTTTTCAGTTGTACTGACCCGTTTTCATCCATCACAAGAACTTTAAGCCCAGAAAAATTCATCAGCCCATGATTCGCTGGAACCTTTGGCATCAAAGGAAGCTTAGATTCATTTGAACGCTCAACAACCCCAAGTTTTACAATGAAGATAGCAGTGCATCCTTTACCAAGACCTTCACTTTCTACCCAAATGTGTCCATCCATAAGATTTACAAATCTACAAGCAAGCAAACAGTCAAAGAAACTGCATACTGATTTATCATTACACTCAAGACAATAGAGTTCAACTTTATAACTGCTTAAATTCTCAAATGGCTAAAACAGACTTTCTGATGACTGCCACAGTGAAAAAAATGAAAAAGAATACAAGTACCTCTTACAGATTGCAAGACCAAGTCCACTGCCATTGGAATTGCGGCCAGCCACAGACTGACTTTGTGCAAATTTAGTGAATAATTTCGAAATTTCTTGGGGGTGTACTCCTAGCCCCTCATCTTTTACCTGTGGTAAAAAAATTTCAAATATGCCAGTTTCTATGATAAGAAAAACCGAAACTCCCATCTAGTTCTTATACCCATAAAAAAACTGAAACTCCCATCTAGTTCTAATACCCATAAAATTTACCTGTACACGCAAATAGAAGTGGCTATCACTTGTCACTGGGAAAAAATCAGGAATTCTGAGTTCTCTCAAGGATTCTGGTTTAGCAACAACGGCAATAATTGAAATGGTTCCTTCTTTTGAGAACTTCACAGCATTGCCGACAACATTTAAAATAGTCTGCATTAGGCGTTTTTCATCGCCCCTGGCATATTCTGGCAAATCTGAAGCCAAACTTAATGTAATGTGCAACCTTTTGACAGATGCGATAGGCTTTATCAAATTAAAAACCTGCAATGGGCAAACAATACCTTTATCAATAACCAAACACAACCCAATTCTTGAAATAATTTCAAGTCTAATCTAATGCCCATAAATAAATTTAAGTATTATATCAGGATCATACAATCATACCTCCTTGAATGCAGCATGAAGATTGAAATTTCCCACGTCAAGCTGAAGGCTTCCATCTTCAAGTCTTGAAAGATCTAATACGTCATTTATCAGAGTAGCCAAGAGATTGCTACTCTTAAGAATTGTCTCAACCATCAACCGTTGCTCAGGTGTCAGCTCAGTTTCTTGAAGCAGTGAAGAAAGGGCAATAATTGCATGCATAGGAGTTCTCATCTCATGATTCATGACAGCCAGGAAATCATTGCGAGCACAAATAGCTGTTTCTGCTTCTCTCCTTGCATGATCAAGAGCAACATTCTGCTCAATCAGAAGATCCCTTGCTCGCATCGACTCTTCCAATATAGCAGCATGAGATAGGGCGACAGCAACCTGACTCAAGAATAAAATATCAAATATAAGCCGGAAACAAGGAATAATGTTTTGATTTTTTACAAAGCATAGTTTATTTCTACTTCATAATCATTTTGAAAGATCTCAGGCAAGCTGTGGATGACTCCATAGAGATCTACAAAGCATGGGTATAAGATTCACAGACTCACAGTTTTCCCAATGCATGTCTAAAATCTAAATAAACTTTCATTATGCAAATGGAGGAGATGAAGATCATTGCTCAAATTATTTTCAGCATTTTAGCCTCTTGTCCTTTCACCTAATTACTTCCCTAATTTCCTCTCTCCACTAATACCTATAAATCATTTTCATGGTCTTCTTTCTCACTAACTTATGTTCTACCCGCTAACCTCATTCTCCATTTAATCTTATATGAGTTTATGACTGCTAAACCTAATATGTTTTTTCTACTCTTTATTGCTTTGTTCTTCTATACGTTCTACATCATAAGAACCCCATCTAAGCTGCATGGCTACCAGAAAAACAGCTGTTTGTCCAAATATCGTAAAGGATTTGTGAAATATGTCATAAAAAGCACAGACTCAACTAGCCAGGCAAACAAAAGGTGATTTGGTTCAAGCATATTTATTGAAGCTTGCAAACAAAAATCAAACATTATATGGAGCCAAAGAAACATGATAAATAAAGCCACTCAAAACCTGATCAGCAACTACTTCCACAAGCTCCAACTCATAACCATGCCACTGTCTTGCACTATCTGAGGGAAGCATTAAAACCATCAAAGCATAACGTTTTGTAGAAAGCTCAGGCCAGTCATTGATTTGAAAATTAGAGAGATGGAGAAGTGGCACACGAACAGCAACCACCTCTCCAGGCATATGTTTTCCGACAAAAGGCCGTATTCTGGCAACCGGTGAATTAGGTGAAATTTTTATAGCATGGTTACTGCTAAATACTTGATTAATCACAGGCAGCTGAATAGGAACAGTATAACCAACAGGATTCTGCTGGCGAAGTGTGTAAGAAAGTTGAAGCTCTAACCCAGTACGTGTGGGCATCCACAATGCACACTCTTCCAATGCCAATGTCCTCCCAAGTTCAACAAGAGTAGTTTTCAGTATGGTATGTCTATCAAGCGTGCTTCTTATCTCATGAGTGAGCATCCTGACATGGCGACCTGTTTCTTCTTGAGTACGGATCAGACCCATCTCTCTATCAAGCTCTGCAGCCTTGTTTTTCAAAAAAAGTTCTCTAGTTTTAACACTCAAAAGATCAGGAATGATGTGCACAAGCATAAGAGCAGTTGCACATGAAACAGCAGCAGTTAAAACTTTAGCTGTGGTCATTACAATTGCGACAGTTCTCGTATGGATAGTAAAAGTCCACAAGTTAATAAGGTGCGTTGCCCCACATAGAACTATAAAAGCACCAAACTGCACAAGGACCCATCTATACGGAAAAACTGCAGATTTCTTCACAAAATAGATGAGCTCTAGGGGAATGGAAAAATAAGCAAGAGCAATGAAGAAATCTGATATATATTGATACTTCATCAACAATTCCTCTGCTGACCATTGAGGCTCAATACAATTGCAAGTCTCCATTTTGACTTCAAGCGAAAGCCTCGGTCAATACAATATTGACCTAGTCACATAACTGCAAGACAGCAATCGCAATCAAGTATACATACATACAAAACATCAAATCTGACTATTCAGTTAAACAATAGCTGATCTAACAAGCAAAATATTGAAAGGCGAATCAGCAAAAGAAAATAATACAGTTACAGCATAGTAGGTATTTGAAGGTGAAGTAGGCAGGTTCAATTCAATTATGCAAGTGGTCAAACAATTTTTCTCAAAGCATGCAACAAAATCAAAACAGAAACAAATTTCTTAAACTAATTTTTTAGGGTTTAGATTATCAAAATTTGATGGGAATTGTTTAAGTTGAGTGAGAGAGTGAAATATAGAATACCTGAATAATTTTAGTCAAAATCTGGAATGCTGTTGAAGAAGTAATTGCGAAGACTGGGGAGATGAAATTAGGGTTTCGGATATTATAATTAGAGAGAGAGAAGAGAGGAGAGGAAGAAAAAGGAAGATGGAGTGGTTGATGGATTTTCTTGCCTTATTTGTCTCCTCTTTCTTTCGGCTTGCACTGTTTATCATTTTAATATTTGCAGCTTTTACGGTGTCGTTTCTTACATGGTGACATTTGACTACTTTGACCGATGGCTGCTTTTAGTTCACCGTTTATTCAGGAACTGTTTTTTTCGTATATGTTCAATTCATTTTTCGTTTTAAAATCACTTGTATTATTGTATACTACTATTTTTCATCGAAAATACAAGTCAATAATTTGTTTTGATATGGTGCCAATACATATTATAATATTATAAAATAAAGAGAAATTTAGTTTAAGTTTTATATTTTGAGATTTTTGATAAATCACTTCACCACAAATACATAACAATTGTTAATTTTTTAAATCTCAAATTTCTAAGTCGACGACGATTCTTCGCAAGCTTACACCACGCTTCATAGATGACAGTATAAAGGTGATTATAAGCATGCGAAACATTGCAATATGTGTTTTATACTATGTTACACCTCTTATGCATTGCTCTCTATGATTCTCTATAAGCATACATTGCACGTTTATCTGTTTATATCCCTTTATTGTGCGTCTTAAAATTATATTTTGAAAATATTCAACATTTTGATCGGTTGGTCCACCAAAGCTTTGCCCCGACTGTTCGGGAGTAAGAGAATACTTGGATATTTCTGAAGTCGTGACGAACGTTTTCAGATTGAAACTCATTTGACAGTTCTTCTAAAAGTTCAATTGGATAAAACAAGAACATGGAATGGATGATGTATTGTGAATAATAGGAACCGTAATATGTGATTTGCCAATTATTCCCTGTCTTTTTCATATTTATTCTTTCACCAAGAAAACTATATCTAACGGTCAGATAATAATCAGCAACATAAACTGCAACACTACAAAAATAAGGTCGTGTCGCAATCATGACTTTAACATCCAAACTTTTTGTTTCTCAATGAAGACAAATTGTGAGCGCGGCAAGGGCTGTGTGCAAAATATGATTTTTCGGGGTACAAAGTTCATCCGAAAATGAACTTTACGTTAACTTGTGGGACCCCTTAGACCTCGCTCCCGGGGGCGCTGCCCGGACCCCCCAACATCGTAATAGAACCCGAACAAGTGTGCATTCCGCACTCTTCAGACTTGTTCGATGTAATATAACGATTGCATTGATCAACTAGTTGATTCAATTACACTAAAATATTAACACCGACTATATCAATGTCGACAAGGATCGCACATGTGGCTATGGTGAATGAGTCTTGCAATGAGAATTTTCTACGTTCACAAGATTCGAAGTCGAGACCTTGCATAAGCGATACCAAGTTGTTTTAACCCTTGGACGAGCCTAAGTGATATCAATTTGAATATTGTATTAAGAATAAAAATAAAAAGAAATTAAAAATTTGAAGTGAAATGTAAAATTAACGGTTTATTTAAGATGGAAAAAAAAAATTTAACAAATGGTACAAAGAAAACAAATATTGAAAACAGAAGACAAAATTAGTTTCGATAAAAAAAAAATTGCATTCCTGGCCTACCACTTATTTCAAAGTGCATGCATTTCTAAAACAAAACACAAGGTTTCAAAACCAACAAAATCTGTATCTTTGAAAAATATGTAACAACATCGATTGATTTCTTCAACATATAGCGACTTAGGTATTTGGATGAAACTCCTATGCTTGATTCTCATTCTCTCTACATATAAATTGTTTTCAAAACTCGTTTGCAACAAAAATTAGTATAAAATTGTCAGAAAAATAGAAAATGAGATAAAAGAAGGAAAACTAGATGCAACCTGGATTTTCCATTATTAATTGTGTTGTTATAAAAGTATATGTTAAATTTTCAAATAACATATCATCATTAAATTTTATAATTGTGTCTTTTATATCTAATTGATTGGCAAAATCATATTTATACCTGTTTAACATGCAGTTCTCACTTCCCAAGCTTTTTGATATCCATCAAAAAGCTATAATGCTTTTTAAAGATTATATATGCACACACAAATATATATACTTATTAGTATGTGGTTCATAATTTCCCCAATTCTCGTTTGCTTTTATTTCTTCTGATCACGTGATTTTTAAGTGCAACAACGAAGGAATCGTTTGTGATTATTGTCGAGTCTTTTTTCCATTAGTTTTCAAGTACCTTTTTTCAAAACAATTAATTTTAACTATTATATTAATAAAGTGAACAAGCTCATTTAAAAAACTCACAAATAAGTCAATGTTCCATAAAACTCATATGCTTAATCAATTATTTTTATATATAAAACTTAATGCATCGTAAAGTGCCTCAACTTCCCGTCAAAATCTCTGTGCTCCTTGAACTTTGAGAACGATCTCGTAACTACCTTAACTTTAAAAAAATGCATTGTATAACTGCCTCGATTTGATGTGACACTTGTTGAAAAAATGAGCGCGTTTATTGACTCTATTCATCTTCTTCTCTTTGTCTTCAACTGGCTAGAGTTTCCACATCTTCAACTGGCTGGAGCTCTCCTAATTGAATTTGTCTTTATTGATTTCTACCTTCTTTATAATGTGTTGGAGCTCGTCGGATGTGCTAGCCCATGGATTTCAAAACAATCTTTGGAATGAAAACAAGATTAATTCATAGTTCATATTACGCAATTAAAAATCTAACATCTAATTGATTGAATATTTGTTCATATGGCAACCAATTTTTTTTATTGTTCTCACCACGAAACAACAATAACAAAATTAAACGTAGGAGAAGCTATTGGAGACCATAACCGAAGAAGACCATAAACGCATATATGAAAAGAACAATTGATAAAGGAAAATACATCAAAACCAACCAGAAGACCAACCAAATACTTTGCCAAGGTCCAGTGTTTTAAAAATCGGGTCTAGGCGGGATTTTTAAAAACACCGCCGCGATTTTGTAAAATCGGGCGTTGTTAGGCGGAGGAGGGAAAAATCGGCGCCTAGGCGGTCCTAGGCGGCCTAGGTGCCGATTTTTTTAATTAAAAAAAATTAATATTTTAATAAAAAAATAACATAAAAGGCAGTGTTTTAAAAATCGAGGCCTAAGCGCCGCCTAGGCGGATTTTTAAGAACACTGCACCGATTTTTTATTATTTTATGTTTTTTATGTTATTGTATATTAAACTGAGTTGTTAATGTTATCATTTTATTGTATTAGACTATTAGTATTTATATTATAATAATTATTATATATTATTAAATATTAAAATAATAAAAAAATTGAACCTGCCTAGGCCCCGCCTAGGAGCCGCCTGCGCCTAGCTCCCGCCTAGCGCTTTTTAAAACACTGCCAAGATCCGAGGCAACAGATCACTAATTCAACTGAACTTGAGAAATTCTAAGAATCAATTTCAAATCAGAGGAATTGGCCGAGAAATCAAAATTGGTGCCTATAAAGGCTTGAATCCAATTATTTCCAAAATTATTCTTAAATTCAATTTTATATCTAAAATTATCCGTCAATTCAGTGTTACTATGCACTTGTTCCGTCGAGGTTAGCCGGAAATTGGATTCCGACGAGGTGATTGTAATTAAATTGAAGTAAATGAAAAAAGAATAAGATGAAGCAAAAGCTGTAGAAACAATAGAGTATTGTTTTTTAAAAATTTAATGCCACGTATCGAGTTTTTATTGGTTTGACTTGTCATAATTCACATGTGGTAACAAATGGTTCTCACTCTCCTTTGTTGTGTGGTTGACATTGAATGAGGGAGTTATAAAATGCAATTTTCAAAAATATAAAGCGAGGTAATTACGTGACTGTTCTCAAAGTTCAGAGAGACATAAAATTTTTAGTATCAAATTAGAACACCTTATTATATGTTAGGCCTGTATATAATTTGAAACTATACAAACAATACTACAAGTATATAAAAATTTATACTAAAGTTGACATTATTATATTTTTATGTATGAAAAAAAAGCTTAAAAAGATGGGGTTTTTATAGGAATACCAGAAAAAGTCAAAATAATTTTAGGGCATGCCATGGTGTAATTTCACAAATCTCACATTTTAAATTTTGATTTTTCAAAAAACGTGAATGTAAGTTTTGATTTTTCAAAATGCGTGAACATAAGAATAATCACCAATTTCAGGTATAATAGTTATCATACCGGGTATAACAGTTATTATACCAGGTATAGCAGACATTATACCTAGTATAACAAACATTATACCTAGTATAACAATCATTATATCTGGTATAATAGTCATTATACCAGGTACAATGTCTATTACATTGTTCGAATATGAAATTTCAAACTAGATCTTAAAATTTTCATTATCTTCGACTTGAATATTTCTGTAATATTGTTTGTTATGTTGACTATTATACCAGGTATAATAGTCATTATACCTGGTATAATGGCTATAATATTATTCAAATTCGATATTTGAAACTTGATCTTATTACTTTTTTATCTTCAATTATTTTTTATAATATTAGTTTGTATTAAACCAGGTGTAATGGCATTATCTGAAAATTGGATTCTAATGTGAAATGAAATTTGATATTGATACCTTCTTTGAATCCAATTGATCGAATATTCTTTAATATTATTTGTTACAATGACTGTTATACCAGGTATAATTACCATTATACCTGGTATAATGATCATATAATATTCAAATGCGAAATCTGAATTTGGATCTTAATACTTTCTTCATCTCCAATGATTTGAATATGCTTTGAATTGTTATAGTGATTATTATACCAGGTACAATACTCATTATACCAGGTATAATACTCATTATACCAGGTATAATACTCATTATACCAGGTATGTGACTTAATCTGCGACTGGAATTGAATTTGAAATCTAAAATGGATCTTATTATATTTCATATCTAATGATTTGAAAAATCTGTAATATCATACATTCAAAAAAACTTACAGATTTGTTAACAATCAAATCACAAAAACATTATATTTGAGAAACTTGAAATCATGAGTTCAAACTTCATAAAATGTATCAAAATAATAAGTATCCTCTATTGAAAAGTGAAAAAATTACAGCAAACACAAAAACACAGAAGAAAGAGATCTAAACACAACTGAAATTGCCAGAAAAGAGAAACAAGGTAAAAAAAACACAAAATGCAATATGGGAAAAAAAAGAAAAACAAAAAACAAACTCAATCGCGATCCAAAACAGGAAACTCAATCGCAAATCCAAATCTGAAACTCAAATCGTGATCCAAATCAATAAACTCGATCGCGATCCAAATCGAAAAATTCAATCGCGATCCAAATCAAAAACTCAAATCACGATCCAAAATGCAGAAAGAAAGAAACAAGATGAAAAAGAATTAGAATAACAAATCAAAACTCACGCAATAAGAATAAACTCGATGAAATCAGAATCTGATGAAAAATCACGATCGAATTGATGAAATAGAATCAGATGAAAACGTCACAAATCTTGATTCGAAGAGAGAGAGAGAGCATGGATAAGAAGAAGAAGAAGAAGAGGAGGAGGAGGAGGAGGAGAGACAAAGAGAGTAAAATCGAAAAAGAACAGAGACAAGGAAGAAGAAGAAGAAGAAGAATAGACAATTCTAATGAAGAATGTGAAAAATCAGTTAAAGCAAAAATCAAAACTTAATAAATTAATTTACAAAAATATTATTCCATTATTGTAAGAGTGATAACGATAGGAGGCAGACCATTATGTGATATCGAGTCCAGATTAGTTCAAACGGTTGTAAATGCCTCTTTTGGCCACCCCTTTCACGTGGCCCATTTCATCCTCCCCCTTCTATTAAAAAAGTTAGCAATTTCACGTCTATAAATCCACAAATCCTAATAAATATAGGGTTTCCACTCTTTTCGAATTTCACAATTTTGTAGAATTAATTAATATCTTTTCTCTTCCTGCAATTTCCAATCCTACGCTTGACTTTTGTGGTTTTGTCTACATATAAAAGGTGCGTCCTCTAATCTCCTTTCTTTTCCTGTTTTGTTGGATTCCAATTTTGGTTTTATTTACGAACCCCCAATTCCAATTTACTTTTTCAGAGTTGATGAATTACGATCTTTGCCGTAATTAATTTGCGTGGAAGATATTGGAATCGCTTTTGATTCAGGGAACATGATTCAATTACAGGTTGGTCGATCTCTTAGTTTTTCTCGTCTTCCAGATTGTGGGTTGATTAGTTGTACATAACACTGCTGGAATGATAATTTGTTGTTCTTGATCTTGATCCGATAAGACCTTTGCACTATCTATGGATTTAGAAAATGATACTTCCGCTATTGATTCTGTTGGAGATAACGGATTAGCTACCTCCTCATATAGTGATAGTAGTAAAGACAAGATTGAGGTTAACGGGTCGTGTTCCGGTGAGAATCATAACATTGGAACTAATTCCCTTGTTGATAGTGATACTATGTTTGCTGATGGACGAGTTAAGAAAGGTGCTGGAGTTGAGCAAGGGAGAAATTCTGAATCCCCTTCCATGGGATCACCTCCTGTGCCTAAAGGGTATGGCCTGAGAAAATGGAGGAGAATCAAGAGAGACTTTGTTAAGGATGCTAGTCCCAATGAGGATAATAGTAAAGCATTGAAGCGGGTATTATCGATGCCTGGTAATCCTAAAAGGGGAACAAACACGATGTCAGCTGATATGAAGAAAAACAACATGGGTGTTGCTGATGGGTTGTTGATTTATAAAACTGGCAATTTATCTAGAATTGAAGCTGTGTCTGCATTTGGTCCAGACACTGACTCTGAGAATAGTGAGGATCAAAGTAGCAAGTCTTCAACTGCAGCTAGTGCTCCGAGGTTGAGGTATGAAATCCCTGCTGGGTTGGGGTATAGCAGGATCAAGAATTTGAGTGGTAAGAGTGCTAGTAGTAGCTCAACTCAACGAGTTCAACAAGGGAAGGGACGGGTGGAAAGCAGTAAGAAACATAGAGGAGAAAGGATCAAAATCGAGAAGGAAAACTCTCATTCCAGCATTGAGTCTGACTCTAGAAGTTCCAATTTTGTCTTTACACAGGGTGTTCGTTCCGTTACAAGTAACGGGAATCTAAAGCAGAGGTCCGTGCATTATGATGAAGAGAACAGTAATGATGGCCATGCTGATTATGAGCAAGAGAATGGAGACTCTGGAGATGGATCACAAAATGAGTTAGCCGCTGATGCTTCTTGTGAGGGCAAGGGAGAGGAAATCCAGAATCATAGGCCATCACTAGATGTGGATCCTTTGGTTGAGTCTATTGAAAGCCTCCAATCTGCGCAGGAAGCCCTTGAAAGTGGTCAGTATATTGATAATTTTTTTAGCCTTACTCTAATAATATAATCTTTCTCGAATTTGCTGCTACTAAATTGATCTGATATTTCCTTGGTGATTTCAAAGTAGAATATTTTAAAAGTGTATATCCCTTAACCCATTATTGTTTATTTTTCACCGAAGGTGCAGATTATGTTGGGTGTCACATTCAATGCATATTTTAATCCAGAATATTTGCATGAAAGGGAGAAAGATCCAAATTTTCAGGCCATAATCCTTGTATATTTACATGAAAGGAGTTTGAATTCTGTTTTGATATATGAAATATGATACTATGTTATGGATATTGTCATTAACGTAGTGCTAAGAACTTTGGTTACACTTGCATATGCTGTGTCAACAATGTAGCTGTACAAGATTGGACATCACTGATATTAATTAATGACACTCTGGGTAAAATTTAGAAGAGTGTAGATTTATATGGGGACATGCTATATGGCAATTAGTCGTATTATGGTTCTGGAGCAAGCAGCTATTGTTATTTGATACTTATTCAAGGCTGAAAATGTATCTTGGTTTTGGAGCTAGGCAGGTGCCATTTTTTGTTTGATGCTTATTTCTAGGTGCTCAAATAGGTAGCTTATCATTAGTTGCTGGGTGATGCTTTTTTGCATGTCTTCTATCTTTTGAGGACATACTAATAGTGTAATACTATGGCCTATTACAAAAATAACATTTTATAATGGTAAATTGCACCAGCAACATGGCATGGATTTGCCTTTTGAAATAATTTTATCATTAACTGAAGGTATCGCTTGTATCTAGGATTGGTTTGTTCTTTTTGAGGTGCCTTTTTTTTAGTTTTGCTTTGTTTGCCTTGTACCCCTGGGCTTTTGAAGGATCATGTCTGCAATATTCAGTGAAGTTGAAGGCTTTTGCAAATTTATGTTTTTCTTATGTTTGTGATCTTGTAGAGTGGCTGCTTTTTTTTCTTTGTTTTATTTTCTTAATTAACACTTAATCTGTCATGCCTGAAGCTTGCTACTGATTGTCTGAGATTTGAAACTGCAAATGGATATGTCAGTGTTGGAAGTTCAATTCTACCCTTGTTCTGCAGATCTGTCTCCTTGTATGCTAGTATATTTTGCTAGTTGGTGTTTAGTAGGTGGATCATATGCTGTTTTTCATCTTCAGAAGTTTTATTTTCTAGTGGTTGAATGACATGCTAAGTTTGCATATGTTTTCACTTTGCTGGCATGTCCGTAATGATATTTGGATGATTTATGAAGATTACAACAAATAGTTTCACCTTTCGAACTGAGTTTTAATAGGTCACATGCGTATATCTAATGTCTTTTTACAATTCTCCAGCTGCTTGCTTCGTAAAATGTGGAATTTCTGTTGAATATAGCTTTGGAATATTTATCTTTCGAAATATGAAATTTTTTTCCATGTTTTGAAAAAAAAAATAATACGTGTGTGTAATCTACCAGTTTGATTTATGAATCTTTTGACAGACTTTTGTTTATTAATTAGTCTCGAGGTACAAGTAGCATAAAGTGGCTGATTTTGTTTTAAAAGTTCTTTAGACCATATTGCTATCATTGCATGACTGTTGTGGCCTCGCAATGTAATCATGGGATGAGGAGAATTCATTTGTCTATTTGCTGTTCTTCTGCCTTTAGAACATTTGACGATTTGTTGCAAGGGTTATTTTAGGAGATATATGCCATCTCCCGAAGCTAATTTTCTTGGAAGTACTTGCCTTCTTCTTGTTTCTACAAATAGTACATAGGGCGTTGTAGCTGTAACTTTTATTTGCTGTCGAATATTGTTTCCAAAATTGTGGCAGTTTAATTACAAAATTGTAGAACTTAGTACACATAGTAATTAGTAAGATAGACCGATTGGCTTAATGCACATAGGAAGATAGACTAAATGATAATAACTTAGAAAACAAGAAAACACAAATTATTTCTATTTACTCAGTTCATCTGTTGGCGCATAACTATGACTATATTATGATGTTCCATAAGTCTACTGCTGTCATATTTCTGTGCTCCAAGTTACTTATATTTTGTTACTTTTTAGCACTGTTTTGGATGTGAACTTGCTAAAGATGCTTGCTTTCATCCGTTAATTTGTTTTTTTTTACGAATGTTGCTGCTGGTTGTTTAGTTCATGTGCACCGATGGTGTATTCACTTCTATTTTTCGTCATTCTAAAATGTCTAGGGTGGAACACTTGTACATATGAATTCCAGTGGAACAAAATATGGCTGTATGCGGCGCGGTAGTTGAGTAGTTATTTTCTTTTTCTTTTTTTCAGATAAACTGACAAATAAAAATTCCTTTGCAGAGGTTCAAAAGTTTCAAGAACTGGGGAGAGTAAGCAGCATCCCTGTTGATTCCATTTTTCTTGACCGGGAAAACAATGAATCCAGCTCACCTGAACAATTTGATGCTGAAATGGCTGGACATTCAAGTATCTCAGAATCTGAAGTGTTAAGCTTAACAGAAAATTTGAAACATCTAGAAAGCAGACTGGAGAAGGCTGAGGCATTGGTGAAGGAGAAAGAATCTAGAATTTTAGAAATTGAAGCTACCTTGATCAGTGAAAAGCCGCCAAGGGAAGAATCAGGAAACACCACAGAGCTTGAGAAAATATTCAGGCAAAAGATCGAGGGGGAAATCGAGTATTTGGCATTGTCAACTACAATGCAGAAGTTGAGAGTTGGTGCAGGAGATCAGATGACCCTTTTTGAGGAACAGGAAACTCTGGCTGGTGAGCAAACACAAATGCTGAACAAGCTCGGCAAGGCAGAGAAGAAAGCGGAAATCGTGGAGAAAAAAGCGGAAAAGGTGGAGAAAATTCGAGGTGAGATATTAGGGACTGAAGAATTGTTGAAGATGCAGGGGAAAGTATATAAGGTAACTTGGTGCTTTCTAATCCAGCTGGTTTTGCTTTTGTTGGTCTTGTCTTTAGTGCTGCAGTTATTTACTCGTAGAGGGGTTGTTGTACCCACATGAATATTTTAGAATGTTAGATTTTTTTGCCTGTGTATTATTCTCTATATTTCTTGGAAAATTTCTGAAGGTTAGATTTTTTTTATATTATTTCTGGGGGGAGTTGTAGCTGTAACAGAGTTTTCATATTTTGCTAAACACGTTATGTTTTATTAGTTTTGGCTTGTTTTTTGGTAAATCATCTGAAAGAGGACAGCTTTGGGTTTGGAATTTCCTTGAATAATGAAAAACATGTCATTGTGTGCTTTTTTCTGATGTCTTTCTGCATATTATTTCTTTCTATGAACATCAATTTCTTCCTTTAAATGCATAACTTTTTCAGTCGTGCTACTAAATTTATAAGATTCTGTATACTGCAAATATATCTAGTTAAGTTAGCCATGTCAAAAACGATTTTCTACTAACGGAACTATTTCAAAATTACTTCTTAATTTGTTAGTGACAAGAATAATGATAAATTTATTTTTGTCCCTGCTATTATGTCTCCCGGCGCCCCCACTTATGGGAAAGCAAAAGATCAAAAAAACCGAACCGAACCGGCGAACCGGACCGGACCGGACCAAACCGAACCGAACTAATTTGGTTCGGTTCTTGGTCCATATATATGAATAATTTGGTTTTCGGTTCGGTTCTCGGTTTTTGGAAAAAAAACCGAATAAACTGAGAACCGAACCGAATTAAAATCATATATAAATTATTGTATTTTAGTTCAGATACAATGATTTGTCAATTTGTCTTTGGACTAATACTTTTAATTTATGTGATTTATTAATTTATAGGATGATGCTCTTAAGTTTCATTGGATGGTTGCATTTGATTCTTATATTATATTTTGAAATTAACATTAGATAATATCTAGAGAGCAAACTTGGTAGTGCGTACTGATTCTTGAATGTGGTTTGATTTGTTGCATTTAACCATTTGTTTCGGTGTATAGAAATATAGATTGTTTATTGATTGAATTTATATTACTAGTTTAATTAGTTCATGTTTTAGAATTTTTTTTTTTT
>CATIWQ010279651.1:0-17144 GCA_949673415.1 Euphorbia schlechtendalii | reverse complement strand
CATTCTTTAATATTCGTTTGTTTAATAGTTACAAAGAATAGCATCCTAGAGGAGGTTCTGTATGAGTCAAGAATGAATTCAAACCAGACATAGGAATTGCGAGAATTGACGACTCCCATTAAAGAGTGGATATGGTTTGATCAACTTTAGCTTTCACTTGCATACCTTACAACTTTGCTTTGCTTTCTATTTATACTTTATATTTCAAAGTTTATGATATGTCTATGTGTCATAATGTGTATTTCGTGTTGAGTCTTTTATATTAATGAAGTTATATGCTCTTGAGTTAACTTTAAGAGTAGTTTCAGGGTTAACGAGATTGTGTATAATCACTGGATCTGTGATTATAACGCTGTTTAGTGAGCCAACATTTTTTGAATGGTAACTTGCTAAAGCCTAATCTTAGCTAAGCTAAAATAAGTGTTGACACTCAACTACTCATCCAGAATTTCACACAAGGTACTTACAGTTGGTTCAAACCGAATTCGGTTCAAGCAAAGCTGCAAAACAAAAGTTAAATGAAAAAAGGCAAAATGGGGCATTATGCCTTTAATCTTGATAGCTAGGATGTGATCACGGTACCAGGATCATATGTTCAAGGTACCGGGATCGATCCCAGGTGATAGGGTTTGTGGGTTTATTACCCCCAATAGGCATGTTCAATGCAATTTTTCAATTTTCGGTTGTTTTTCACTCAAATTTTAGCCATGTTTTATCAATTTTTAAGCACTTTGAAACATTAATAAATATATATAAAGATGTGGGGGGTTTCGAAGACTAACCTGGAAGTAACAAGCAACCCTTAAAGCCTTAAAAATATGGTTCTAACCCTCCTCGACTTACCAAATTGATAAAATAAAATGGAATAAATATAAAATAGGATGTCTCAAAGCCTGAATTTTCCTTCGAGGAAATTAACGGGTTGGTATTTGAAATTTGCAATGATCAAATAAACGAATCAATAGATTCATTTGTTTGTTCAAAACGTCTCACAAATTCGTGAATAATTTGGTTTGTCTTTTTTAGAACTTAAGAATTTTTATATCAAAAGTTCAAACTAGAATACAATTATTTGAGTTGTATTTATAGAGGAAAAATATGATTTAGGTAAAAAATCAATCCCCGGAATAAGAAAAAAAATCATATCTTTTTTTCAATTTAGGTTGATTACGGTACAAATTTCGTGGTCTCGCTACCTTTTATGGTAGATTTCGAAAGGCAAATTCGAGCAATTGACTTTGGACTTAAAATATTCAGCTAAACAAAGTACAAAATGAAATCTTTCATCATTGGCTTTTGGGGTTGCGAAAATTTGTGCTCACAAGTGCTACATAAATTTCTTTTGTCTAATGATGAAGCGGACCCTCTTCCTCGCAATAGTTAGAGCCCCTCGAATCCCCCTCCACATTCAAGTATTTGTTGGAGAGCCTATCTTAGCTTTCTTGTAACTCATGATCTCATGATTTAAAAGGGGTATCTCTATCGTTTCAAGTTATACCAAACCAAGGATCCTCTTTTTGTTAATTGTCCCTTTATGGGGGAGATTCTGAAGGCTGTTATGTCTCTTTCTAGTATCAATTTAAGGCTTGATGGTTTGGTTAATGTTGTTATTATTTCAGTCTCTAAACTTTGATTATGTTCCCAAGTTTTACATCTTGGGTGTGGTGCTATAGTTAATGTTATTTGGATCATTTGAAATACTAGAAACGAGAGAATCTTTTGTTGGAAATTTTGTGTATTTCCAAAGGAAATGTTACAAGTTTTTATTAAAATGTTTTGTGTTACAGACCTTTAACAACTATGTATTTATCTTTTGATTAGTATATTACAATAACATATAGTTATAATTTATGATATTAATATGTTATATTAGATGAAATCCATTATATTAAAAATGTACATTGAATCTTTGATTCAAATGAGAAAAATCCATTGTAGATATTTTATGAGAAATATTGTTTTCGATTTTGAGGGAAAGAAAATTCTTAAGTAATTATTTTTAAAAACCCTAAACCCTTTAAAAACCTATGTATTTCTCAACTTCAAAAAAATTTCACAACCTTTACCATTCTTTTCAAAGAGATGTAAATCTCATTTGTAAAAAAATATAGTTGTCACATTTTCCCAACTACTAAAAATAGAATTATTATCATTGATAATTTCAGAAACATTAAGAACAAACAAACCATGATTAAAATAACTCTTTCCGATAAACACATTATTCTTGATCATGATGACCTTATTGGACTCAAAAGCTACCTTCACACCATTTTTGCCTATAAGGTTAACAATAACCAAATTGGTTGTACTATTTGGAACATGTAGCACCACATTAAGTGCTAATATTTTGCTAGATATGAGCTTGAGAAGAACTTTTCCTTTTCCATGAACTTTAGCATTTCGGGAATCACCAAGATAAACAGTTTCTTCTCTACTATCAATGGGAGTATAGTACTTGAACGCAGTTTTATTCGCACATATGTTCCTCGTGAGTTAATTACCTACTCATTCACATTAGCCACAAAATTCACATGTGATATGACCGTAGAATTATATCATCTACTTCAACCAAATTATCACTTGGTTTGGCAGGATTATCATTATTCACATCTCTCTTCCTACACCAAGGAGCATGATGTCTTGGTTTCCCACAAACAAAGTAGTTCCCTTTCTTTTTGAATGCTTTATCTTTCTTGGGTATGTAATCATGTTTAGCATCATACCTCTTCCCTTGTTGAGGATTGGCCTGCACAAGGTTCACCTTAGAGACAATCTCCTTTCCTTTGCAGTCTTTAGCTCCTTTCGGCTTGCATCTTCAATGACAATATGAGTAATCAACTCTTTGAGGGAAAATGTTTTCTACTCATGTTCAAAACAAAATTGATTCTAAGAAGACCAATAAGATACCAAATGAGTTACGGAAGGGTTATCCAACTTGCAATATTTGAAAGTGTGTGGTGCTGGTTAATCATGACAGTAATTGAACATGTAAACGTTGCAAGGTGGAATTTGAAAACTTAAAATTAACCTAAGGATCTCTTAAGCATACCATGATTGATTTAATTTAGGTTAAAACATTCCATAGATGCCTTTAGGTTTATAAAGCTTATAAAAGAAACCTAGCATCTAAGTTTAGAACATTACTAGTTGATGTGTGCTTTCTCTTTCTTGGGTAGCATGTTCCCTTAGAGTAATTCAGTAAAACTTCATTAGCATGAGCTTCCAAACTAGGATAGCCTCTACGATTGAACCACATAGATCTTCATCGACCAAAACCTCATTGAGGAAGAACCTATTAGTAAAAAGCAGCTGCTAGACCGCTTAAAGACCAACCCGAAAATAAACCAAGAGGGTTTACTTTAGAAAGATCCTTCAAAAGAATTCTTCATTTGTTTGGAGAAACTCGTGGAGGATCTCACAATGAAAGAAGAGAGGGATGTCGAACTCAGAGAGAAAAGCTAAGCTGAAGTGTGTGTTGAATAATGAGAGAGGGGAGGCCTATATATAGGGAAAAGGGGGGAGTGTTTGACTCTCCATCAAACACAAAGTGGGATGGGATTATCCCATTCCACTTAGCGGGTTAGATGCGAGGGTCACTAGGACCCGTGGGCTAACCTATGAGTAAAACTGCAAGGCAAGTCCTTGCAGGTTGCCCGTGCAGCCTAGCAGGCTTGCACTGCAAGGCCGCGCTTGGGGGCTTACCCCATGCACTAGTAGCTCGTGAGCTTTTTAGCTCACGGGGCAGCCACACAGGCCCCACTCCAAATAACCCATGTTCATTTAGGGCCTACTCCTAACGGAAAAAAATCCCTTGCTACACTTTGTGCAATTTTTCCCTATTTTCTATTTATTCCCTTTAATTATTAATTCGATCCAACAAATTAATAATTCTTCTAACAAATTCAAAAACTAGATATTCTCGGCATATTCCTAGTCTATAGGTTCTTTACTTAGTCTGACAAAGACTCAAAGTGTGTGACCTCATATGATCCTAAAGTATTGAGCCACTAGAGGTTAACCTAAACTTAGCTTCCCATCCGGGAACCTTTAGGCTTAGTGTTCTAGATCGATATGTATTTCGATAGCACTAGATGATGAATTGAGCATCTAGCAAAGGCGTATGATCCCCCAATACTTAGAACATAAAGTGCTTGTGACTTGGTCAAGTTCTGCTGTAGTAACCAATACAATACACTCCTTCCATCAGGTTAAGTACCATCTAGTTTATTGAGCTTGGATTAAGTGTTAGCTCATGTAATAGTCATAGCTATCCTAGAATTAGTCTTGTTCACGAAGAACACCACTCGGTCATTATGTATCAAGATTGACTAGAAACCCGTTCTATCAATCTTATTCTCTAATTAGATATTTTTGAGTGTGTCACTTCAATAAGGGGCCCTAAGGTACATCTCCCATTATATCACTATATCAGGAGCAATGGATCCCATCTTGACTACTCAGCTTACAAACATGTGATCATCACTATACCCATAATCACCCATGTCATCCTAATCGCCAGGGTATGAATAAGTATGACCTAAAGCATAGCAACTCATACACAAGGTAACCAGTATCTCAGGTCTGAGGATACTTATAATACAACAGCAATAAGAAATGACACCAACACATGGATATAGTTATTTTCGAGTGTTTGTTTTATAGCGGTGTCCAATCTATAACCCGAATACATTCATGTGTTAACTCAAGGTACCACCTCAAGCTTGTGAGATCAGCTGCTTGGATCTAATCCAAAGAGTAAGCCTACACATGCTTATCTGTCCGCTCCATTGATGTTCAGTCTCAATGAAACTATGACTAGCAATATTTAGACTATTCATAGTAGCACGTATATGCAGTTCTCACACAACATAGCTCCCACTCTATTTACGCACTTTTACGCTATGAAGTAGTCATGGACTTTATCTCATCAATGCACATAAACATATTTAACACTATACATATTTGATAACAGCGAGATACATAAATAAATTAAAAGCAATGATAAGCAACAAAAATGCCTTAATTATTATTGATGATAATTCGAAACTGTTTGTGCATTATAGGTAATAAAGATATATCTCCATAATTGCCTCTAGGGCATACATCATGTCTAATAATCTCCCACTTGAACTAGAGCTAATTGCCCATGTGCTTCATGCCATACTTGTTAACATGCTTGTCATGTTTAACTTGAGTCAATGGCTTAGTTATCCCATCCGTTGGATTCTGATCCATCGGGATTTATTCTAAATCTTTAGCTTTTCTGGCTACTATCTCCTGAACGAGATAGTACTTTCTAAGTATATGTTTATTTCTATGACGAGACCGTGGTTCCCTTTCGCAATAGCTTAATTTCTATGACGTTCAACGTATGTGAGACTTTAGGCCGAGTGCATACCATAGCATACATGATGTAACCTATTGCTGAGGCATATGGTATTCCATTCATGTGTAGTCTCTCCTCTTGTGTTCTTAGACACTCGAATTTAGAAAGGTTAATCCCGTGAGACATTGGGAGATTACCCTTTCTTTACTGCTCAAAGTTAAATCTACACAAAACCTTGTCTATGTGTGTACTTTGTGAAAGATCTAGCAGCCTTCTAGATCTATCTCAGTAGATCTTTATATCGAGTATAAAAGCTACTTCTCCAAGGTCTTTCATGGAGAACTTCTTTTACAACCATGACTTAACTATCTGAAGAAAAGGAATATCGTTTCCTATCAGTAATATGTCATTGACATATAATACAAGAAAAATGATCGCACTCCCACTAGCCTACTTATATACAAAAGGCTCAATACCATTTGACACAAAACCAATTTTTTGGATTATCTCGTCAAACCTAATATTCACAACTCCTCGATGCTTGCTTAAGTCTATAAATGGACTTCTGCAACTTGCATACTTTTGAGCCATCTTTGGATGTAAAACCCTCGGGTTCTGCATAAACACATCCATGTCCAGATTCTCGTTGATGAATGTGTCTTCACATCCATCTGTCAAATCTCGTAATAAGCAATGATAGCAAGGAGTATCCTTATAAACTTCAGCATGGCCACCCATGAAAAGGTCTCATCATAGTCAATGCCTTCTTTTCTACTATACCCTTTTGCAACCAGCCTTGCTCTATAGGTAACTATGTTACCATTCATATCAATTTTCTTCTTAAAAACCCACTTTTATCCTATTGGCCTAATCCCACTTAGAGCATCAATCAAGCTCCAAACTTGATTTTCGTACATGGAGTCCATCTCCGATCTCATGGTTGTAAGCCATTTTTCAGATTTTGAGCATTTCATTGCCTCCTTATAAGTCCTGGGCTCATCATCTTCCATAAGGAAAAGGTGTTTATCATCAGTGATGAAAAACATGTAACCCTCGAGAGAGTTAGAGCTGGACCTGACCTACGCAATGTCGATGTTATAATATGTTGTTCCATGCTTACACTATCTAGTGTAACATGTATAGGTATAATCAATTAATTGTTTGTTTAATCTTCTTGAGTTCTCAGCTCAAGATTTCTCCCACTAGCTTTCGCAAGTATATGCTCCTTCTCGAGGAATTGAGCATTTATGGAAATAATGACTTTTTGTTCCTTGGGATCAAAGAAGGTATACCCTATAGGCTCCTTAGGGTAACCTACAAACAAACACCCATCAAACTTAGCACCCAGCTTATTTGAACTCATCCTCTTTACGTAAAGAGGACATCCCCAAACACTCAGATGAAAAAAATAGGTTTCTTAGCATATAATAATTTGCATCGAGTTTGATTAACTGATTTAGAGGGCACTCTGTTTAGAATATAAACTATGCTCTCCAGTGCATAACTCCAAAAGGATATGTTGAGTTCTGCTTGGCTCATCATGGACTGAACCATATCGAGTAGGGTTCGATTCCTCCTTTCTAACACTCCATTGTGTTGGGGTGTATAAGGAGGTGTCTATTGGGATAAAATATCATTATCCCTTAGATAATCTTGAAACTCTTGGCTTAACTATTCACCACCTCGATCAGATCGAAGGGTCTTGATGCTTTTCCCAAGCTATTTCTCTACTTCGATTCTGAACTCTTTGAATTTCTCAAAACTTTCAGACTTGTCCTCATAAGGTACAGATAACCATATCATGAGTAATCATCGATAAAGTTTATGAAGTAGACGAAACCCTCATGTATCTTAACATTCATTGGACCACATACATCGAAATGTATTATTTCCAAAGTACTAGTGGCATGATGTCCCTTTCCTTTGAATGGTTTCTTAGTCACCTTCCCTTTTAAATAAAGTTAAAACGGACCAAAGGATACCCATTCCATTGGGCTTAAGTCTCCACATTTATGTAACTTAGTTAAGCGAGTCTCATTTATATGGCCTAGATGACAGTGCCATAAGTATGAGGATTCCTCATTATCTAATCTAAATTTCTTAACAATATTCATATTTAGAATTTCAATTTTAGTATATAGAATGTAAATTCCATCCACAAATATTCCACTAGTATAAAGAACATTATCACGTTGAATTTGACATTTATTATTAGAAAATAAAATTTCAAATCCCTATGTTGCTAAAAGTGCAACAAAAATAATATTCTTAGTGATAGTAGGAATATAATAGCAATTGTTGAAAACTAAAACTAGGCCACTAGGCAACCCGTGCTCCATATCTAACTCTTAGGTCCATTTCCCTCTTTACAAGCCTCTTACTGTTCTATAATCCTTGCACAAAAGTACAGATATGAGTACCACAACCAGTAGCTAATATCCAAGTAGACTCATAGGGAACTATAAAGAAACACTCTATCATGAACATACCTGAAGTAGATGCCTCACTTGGCTTCTTCTTCACTTATTCAAAAATCTGAACCTTACAATCCTTCTTCCAATGGCTGGCCTTACCACATCGGAAGCAAACATGTGTAGTTCTTTTCTTACTTTTTTTCTTCTTACTCATTTTCCTCTTGGCACTCAGACCCTTTCCAAAACAGGACCCACCATTGGAAGGTTTGGTTTTCTCAACCAAAAGTAAAGCCTTTGGATCCTTTCGAATCTTAGGCTCTACCATTTTCAGCATGTTGACCAACTCAGGCAATGTGGCATTAATCTTGTTCATATAATAATTAGTCACAAATTATGAATAAATATTAGTTAATGAGGTAAAAATCAGTTCCATCACAAAACCCAGTCGAGTCAGCTTCTCTATATAACTGAATAGTTTAAGAGAATGCTATGGTGTTGAAGTGGCAGCCTGCATCTTCATTCTGAATAAAAGTTTTGATGTATCAAATCTCTCGAACCTAGCCTGCTCTATAAAGAGCTCACAATGATGGAGAATCATGGTATCGTGGTCCATGCTCTAATGCTGTTTCTAAAGCTCAAAATTCATGGTTGCCAGCATTATAGATGTCACTATTTCATGATCTTTTTTGTGCTTCTCCCATGCCTCATGTTCATTGACATTAGTTTCAACATCAGGCTCATCAGGGAGGGCCTCATCTAATTAGAAACTTGTCTATCTTACTTGTCAATTATCCATTATCACCATACTTCCAATTAGAACTCCTACAATTATAAACTTTTCTATCTTACTTGTCATTTGTCCATTATCACCATACTTCTAATTAGAACTCCAATTAGTACTCTGAAAAACTTGTTCGCAAGATTTTGATTAAACTCATTCTGATAGGTTTATATTCAGTAACGATGCTAAAAACCTTATTCCCCACTTATCTACTGATAAGATAAAAGTTCTAAATGGGAACAGGTGTTGTCAGTACCGCTTATGAAATAGAAGAATTATGATCATTGCAAGCATACAGTTACGATGTAGTTTTAAAAGATATCGATCCCATAAGGAAGGAATTTGGTTCTAAGGACCAACTAGAGTTACGGAATAAATGAAATAAGATAATTTGTATTGGAGGGTTTGGATGGTAGACTCATGAATAAACAGATGCATGAACAGATTAGAGAAGATGTAAACTATATAGATATTCCCTAAGAACAAGTATAGTAGAGAAAAACATGCAAAATCATCAAGAAGATTTCCTACACTAGATAAATTCAACAAATACGGTTCTAGACTCCCAAATATTCAATATTTCACCAAAGAGCAACACATGAGATGACTTTTGCAAATCTAGTGTAAATGAATTATGACACTTATAAAAACCTGGATAACAATATTACTATGCCAAGTACGTGTCACTCTACATAGCCATATTTAGCAAGTTACCATTCCAAAAATGTTGGCTCACTAAATAGCGGTATAATTACAGATCCAGTGATTATACACAAACTAGTTAACCCCCAAATCACTCTTAAAGTTAACTCGAAAGCACATAAATTCATTAATATAAATGATGCAAGATGAAATACTCGTTATGACACATGGACATATCATAAATTTCGAAATAGAAAGTATAAGTAGAAAACAAAGTAAAGTTGTAAGGTATGCAAGTGAAAGCTAAAGTTGATCAAACCATATCCACTCTTTAATGGGAGTTGTCAATTCCGCAATTCCTGTGTCTACTTTGAATTCTGTCTCGACTCGTACAAAACCTCTGCTAGTATGCTATTCTTTATGAATATCGAACAAATGAATGTTGAAGAATGAAAAATTTTATTCATAAGTGCTTTGCAATTACACTCATACAATAATTGCTTGAATTTGTGGACAAATCTAGTGATCGAAATAAGAATCGAATCACTTATACATTTTTCTCACTAAGACTTTGAACGTACAAAAATCTATATATTTTCACTCTCTATCATACACGAATACTACTATTCAATGTCTACACTTATTGCCCACTCTCACTTATTCCATGAAATTGGTTGGATTTGAACCCTATTTGCAGAGTGCGAAGGGTTGCATCTATCCAAATGATGAGTCGTGTCCATTGGCAAAGGGTTGTATCACTTCAAAATGATTAGATGCAATGTTTCATCCTCATCTACAATGGAAAGGCACCTTTTCATGATTGGATTACTTCCAAAAGGTGTCTTTTCATCAGATAGTTGATGGTGATTGATCGTTCTTATCCGGTGTTTGGTAGTTGAGAAGAGTTGACCAATAATCGTCACAAGTCGGGAGCGTGATATACATGTCGTGATCGTGACTATTGGTTTGTAACTTTCTGCTTGTGAAGAATAACTTTCCGCTCCATTGATGTCCAGTCTCAATGAAACTATGATTTGGGATATTTAGACTATTCATAGTAAAACGTATAACCAGTTCTCACACCACATAGCTCCCACTATGTCCACGTACTTTTACGCAATGAGGTAGTCATGGACTTTATCTGATCAATCCGCATATACATATTTAATACTATACATATATGATACCAGAGAGATACATAAATAAATTAAAAGCACTTATAAGCAATAAAGATGCCTTAATTATTATTATTAATAATAATTTGAAACCGTTTGTACATTATAGTTAATAAAAATATATCACCCTAATTACCTCTAACACATATATCATGTTTAACATGTGGGTGTCTTACTAAGGTTCTTCTTCCCAAACCTAATAAGAGGAAAATAGGTTCAAAAACTATTGATTGTGTGTTCATAGGCTATGCAAAACATAGTGTTGCCTAGAGTAAACGAATTATGACACTTATGAGAACCTGGATAACTATAATACTATGCTTAGTATGGGTCACTCTCAAATAGCCATATTTAGCAAGTTACCATTCCAAAAATGTTGGCTCACTAAACAGTGTTATAATCACAGATCTAGTGACTATACACAATCTTGTTAACCCCAAAATCACTCTTAAAGTTAACTCGAAAGTATATAACTTGATTAATATAAATGACGCAAGATGAAATACTCATTTTGACACATAGACATGTCATAGATTTCGAAATAGAAAGTATAAGAAGAAAACAAAGTAAAGTTGTAAGGGATGCAAGTGAAAGATAAAGTTGATCAAACCATATCTACTCTTTAATGGGAGTCATCAATTCCCGCAATTCCTGCGTCCACTTTGAATTCGGTCTCAACTCATACAGAACCTCTGCTAGGATACTATTCTTTGTGAATATCAAATAAAAGAATGTTGGAGAATGAAAACTTTTATTGATAAGTGCTTTGCAATTACACTCACACAACAAATGCTCAAATTTGTGTAGAAATCTAGTGATCGAAATAAGTATCGAATCACTTATACATTTTTCTCACTACAACTTTGAATGTAGCAAAATCTTTACTATTTTCACTCTCTAATGTGTATCACGCATACTACCATTCATTCCATCTCCTTGTTTCACTAAATTGGTGTTGCATCTATCCAAACGAAGAGTCGTGTCCATTGGTGAAGGGTTGCATCACTTCAATATGATTTGATGCAAAGATTCATCCTAATCAACAATGGTGTGAGCATGGGATTTTGTATCAGCTTGCACGTTTAATGATGACGGCTTTTTGGGATTTTATCCTTGAATCACACAATTTTCGACTATCTAAATGTCTCCAAATGGGAATCTTCCTTATCTCTGAATGCAAAAAGACGTTTCTAATAAAATTATTTATTTTTTCCGTTAATTCAGAAATTAATTAAAAAATATGTCGCCAAACTTTTTCTAGTGAGCCTCCTCGTTAAAATTCCCAACCTTTTTTGGATTTTTGGGATTTTTCCTATAAATAATCGAGAATTTTTTGATAAAGGGGATCGAAAATTTTCAGAGAAAAAGATTCCGAGAACTAGACAACTATTTTTTTTGGACTTTACTACAACCTTTTTTACCTAAACTAAAAGATGAGGAGGACTTCCTAAGGTCGATCGGATATCTTCGAAGTGGATTCATTCCGTAAGGGTAAGCCTCTGAGTTCCTAGAATTGCTAATTTTGTGCTTTCGGTACTCTATTTATTCTTCTGTTTTCATCTGTGGACCTAGGATTTTCAGTATATTATTTTATTCCAATATTGTAATTCTTCTTCATCTATATTTCTTTATTAAAGGAGATGTATGTTAGAATACCCCCACGAAGGGAACAAAACATATTTCCAAATAACAGTCCTCACCACTTTACCATGTGAGCAATTTCATTAACTAAAATGAGCAATCAATATGCTAATAAAATGAACTATTTTATTTAAATTACAAACCCATTATCATGATCAATTTTTTTATATAGGCCACACGAGCCTCGCTAAATTCAAAATCGAGCATATGTGAAACATGTTGTGATATTCCCTATGCTAACCTTTGTGGATGTAGGTAGATTAGGATTAGATGTATGCCTAGGATTTTATTTTCCTTCGGGTATCGCATTTTAATTTTTGTTTTTTTGAGAAATGTGATTAATAGATTAGGTGGATGGTTGCATCCCCTGAGGTTTTGTAATTTTTATTCTTTACTTTTCTGCATTTACTTTTCACATTTATTAACTGTCTTGTGGATGGATTTACTGCTTCCAAATATACGTGAATCATGCATAATAACTTGAAAATGACCTAAGTTCAAATATGCCCACATAAGAAATACGATTTTCTATAGATGTAATATAATGTGATCCAATAAGAAATAAGCAACTTATCCCGTACCCAAATCTTTGTGTCTTAGTGGGCCGTCCCCCGGAGGTTAAGCATCAAAGGACTGAATTCTTGGAAAGAGCTAATCTTTGCGACTCCACACTAAGAGACGACAGATTCAGGTTGACCGAACTAAAATGTTTTCACTTTCTCTACCAAAACCTTTTCTGGGTCCCCGACCCGGTACCTTCTTAAACACCCCGATGGACCATGCTTAACATCCCACGACTCTCGGCCCATCGCTTTGTATCATCTGCTCACAAATGGAAAGGCAACTTTTCATGATTGGTTGACTTCCAAAAGGTGTCTTTTCGGTTGGCAGTTGATGGCAGTTGATCGTTGTTATCTGGTGGTTAATAGTTGAAAAGAGATAACCATTAACTGTCACAAGTCATGACCATGAATCACATATCACGATCGTGAATGATGATTTGTAACTTTCTATTTATGAAGAGTAACAAGTCACAACCACGAATGGGTGTCACGATCGTGACATGTCTTTTTCCTCATGTTTCTTCTTCGCAACTTTACCAATCTTTAACAATTTCGATCCTAAACAAAATCTTTGTATTCCACGCATCTTTTTGCACCTTTTTCACTCTTTTTCCATAGAATTCCACTTTTGATTATTTTACTTTCAAGATTCACCTAGTTTCTGCATTTGCATAAAAAACAACTACATACCACGTGAAATCTTTTATATGAAGTATAAAATGACTCTAAACCATATCATTTTATGATTGAAAATATCATGATAACAAGTGTAATATTACACTTATCACACCCCCACACTTAACTTTTACCTTGTCCTCAAGGTAAACACAACAGAAGTGTAAAAATTAGTATTCAGGTTCGTAGCTCATTTGGTGAAAGACTATCATAGTGAGTACTACATTTCCACATTGCATGAAGTTCAAGTAAAAGTTCAAAATTTTCCACAAATTAGTAATGTGTAATTTATATAGTTCAGTTGCATACCTTTGCTCTTAATAGAGGGTCAACTGAATTGCTTCTTCATATAAGTGTTGTATGCTTACTCGAATATTTCCTTCTCTCAAGTATAGTATAAAGTATAAAGGACAAAGAGAGCACACTATGGAAAGTTTGATCTCAAGGCATTTTTAGGTAATCTAGGATGTTAAAAACACTCTTAATGGTTGTATTTTATGCTCCATACCACTCTCCCCTTTTTTAGTGGTTGCATTTTATACTCCATACCACTCTCCCCTTTTTTAGTGGTTGCATTTTATGCTTCATACCGCGTTCTCTCATTTTTTTATATTAAGCATATGTTTTTGAAGTATAGATTTGTACTTTGCACCCATTTTTCATGCTATGCTACTTTTTTTTCAATCATTGACTGGTTGCAGTTTCTGCTTCGTACAATTCCTCACCTTTTGCATAACTCATTGGTTATCCTCTCTTTCTTTTGATTTTTCTCTCTTAATACCCTCATCCTTTATTTATCACTTTCAAAGTATTATGGCTATAATTTCCCTACACTTTAGACACACTCAATACTTTAAGACGTATTCAAGAATAGCATATAAACTCATAGTAAGTACACTACTAGATATTACTCCACTAGTAACTTATCGGTAGCATTAAACTAAAACTATACCATTTATACTAATTCATGTTGCATTGAAATATATATATCAAAACTTACTTGAAATGTTTCTTTTTGAATATTACTCACAACTCATCCTTGCCAAATGCTAAATGTTGTGACAAAACGCTCACACTCTCAATGTGTGGTCATCCTCGAAACATTTTGTTCAAAATATGCACTAACGTCAAACTTGAAATACCTAACACTCAAAATAACCTTAGAACAAATGTTAGTATAGTATAGGTATGGATAATGTATAAATAACACAAAAATCAAGAAAAATTTTCAAATTCTTTGAATTTTTTCATTTATTTAATTTTTTTGGATTTTTGAGATTTTTTACAAATGCCCCCACACACTAAAAAACACAATGTCCTTATTATGAGTGACTATTAAAATCTAAAATTAAAAATAAACAACTAGTCTAAAAATTTGAAAAAGAAAAAGTAAAGAAAAGAGTAAACCCATTCTATTGAGAAGGAGAATCTGGAGGACTAGGAGCAAATTGACAATTTTGTTTTTCAAAGAAGGATAGTAATTTTCAAAGCATCGATTTGTTACTTTTCTTTAGAATCTTCATGTCTTTCTTCATTAATCCAAGTTCCGCTTAGCAATTATCTAGCTATTGTTACCTGCTCGCCTTCCAATCTTCCAGAGCTTCATCCTTCATCTTTTCATCTTCTTCTTCAATCATCAGAGCCTTACCAGGACGATGTCTAGCAGTTGGATCAAATGGGCTGACGGAAGAATCTTCATGAGTCGAGATTAACTTCTTGGTGCGGTTGGGGTAGAAGTAGAAGGAATATACACCATTATTCTCTTGAAGAAGTTCGGTATTCTTCAAGTAATTCCCATACATATAATGAAAATACTCACCCAGTTTTTTGGACATAGGGGAGTTCATTTCAAACACCCAAGATGATAGCGGTGATAATTTCGGCCACCCCAATCTTGTTCCACATACTTGTAGAACTCTTCTTCATCATATCCCATATTATATCCACAAATTCTGCTTTTTGTTTATTCATTACACAAGAAAGAACAAACAAATCCCTCTTTTGGACTTTGGTATTCCCTACTTGACAAAATACCGAAGTGGAAAGATATTTGTGTAGTGGAAGAATACACTCATCCTTAATAAGTTTGTTTGGAGAATTTTTGGGGTCATAGGTTCTCTTACCCATTAAATCTGCCCAAACTCAATTCGCTTGAAAAGAATCCATCATGCTCAATGTATTTTCGACATCAAATCTGAACTAAGTACCCATCATCTCTCATGTGACGATGTGATGTCTTCCTTGGTTGCAAAATTGAATTGCCCTCTTCCTTTTATATTCAAAATCGAATGCCACTAGATATTCTAAAATCCAATCACGGTTTTGTGGAAATCGCATTCCCACAAAAGTGCTAAAACCAAGATCAGCAAGATACATCCCCATTTGTTCATGGAGGACTAAAGTCTCCTAGAAAACCAAATCAAGAAAGATCATACCGTTGATCTCTAACTTTGTTAGAACTTGGAATCTTTTCCCTTCTTCATGTGAATAAATTGGAAAAGGACAACCATAATCTTGTTGATAATTCAATATTTGTCTTCTATTTTCTACTACCTTAACACGAGGCATATTGGTTTTGAAGTAAAGGTTGAAAGAAAGGTTTTTGAATGTAGAAGATTTAGATGAAAGAATAAAAACTTGTAAACTTTGTAGACGGTTATGGTGGCTATGGATTCAATCTAGAACTTTATATAGAGTTCTACTAAGTCATTGATTTTCCAAAATAGTCAATATAGTCATTTTTCCTTCAAACTAGCTGTTAATGTCAGTTTCAGCTATCTGTCACATGTTAAATCATAATCTGTAACGGTAATATTCTACCCATGTCATGATCGTGAAGGCCTATCATGATCGTGACTTTCTTCATCACAGAAGTAAAAAGTTTCATTGCATAATGTCACGGGAGCGATCTATAGTCGCGTTCGTGACTTTCTACAATTCCTTTATTTCTTCAATTTTTAGACTTGGTCTTAGAAAAACTTATAAAAAACAAATATGTTAAATATAAATATTTGATAATTTCATAATCAAAAAAATTTTTACAAACAAACATTTAAACAAACAAAAGAAAATAAACAACAAACAATAAACTATACAGAATCCTAAATCTAAGTGAGAAGCGAACATTTATTCAAAGGAAAGCAATTTTGTTAATAGGTTCATCTTATAGTAGGACTCCCATAGATCTCGCTCGACATCAAACATTAAAGAATGAATATCATCGATTTTCCTATGAATCGAGATCTGCACCT
Organism: Euphorbia schlechtendalii; assembly: GCA_949673415.1. Taxonomy (NCBI): domain Eukaryota; kingdom Viridiplantae; phylum Streptophyta; class Magnoliopsida; order Malpighiales; family Euphorbiaceae; genus Euphorbia; species Euphorbia schlechtendalii. The sequence goes on along the minus strand of CATIWQ010279651.1, from coordinate 676 downwards.
CCATAAGTTCATTCAACCTTTTGCGGAGGTTGGTTGTACTTTGTTCTTCCTCCCTTGCAATTTCTCATTCTCGTCATTGATAAGTGTATAATTACACTTATTATCATATAAATTTTATCCAATAAACACTCTATTTTTAGTCATTTTTATACTTCATATAAAAGATTTCACGTGGTATGTAGTTGTTTTTTATGCAAATGTAGATACTAGGAAAATCTTGGGAGTAAAATGAGCTAAAGTGGAATTCTATGAAAAAAAGAGTGAAAAAGGTGCAAAAAGATGTGTGGAACTTAAAGATTTGGCTTAGGATCGAAGCTGTCGAAGATCAGTGAAGTTACAACAAGAATTCTGAGTAAAACTCAATTCACGGTCACGACAATCATTCGCGATCACGACATGTTTACTTCAGAATCAGAAGATTTCCAATCAAAGATTCACGATCACGACATGTATATCACGGTCATGACATGGAAGGTTTTCTGGTATTATCTTTTTAACTAACAACCGCTAGATAAGCATGATTAACTGCCATCAACTGCCATCAACTACCAATGAACAGACACCTATCAAGAGTCAACCAATCATGAAAAGGTGCTTATCCATTGTGGATTATATCAAAGCTTCTCAACCAATCACAATGAAGAGATGCAATCTTTCACCAATGGACACAACCCTT
>CATIWQ010279642.1:0-30696 GCA_949673415.1 Euphorbia schlechtendalii | reverse complement strand
ATTTATTTCTCAAATAAATCAACCAACATACAAGCCTATGGTTTTATTCATTCCCATGATTAAAACAGACTTGAGACATTTATGATTTATTATCAACGGATACTCTAATCTAAATATAGCACAATATATATAATAGAAAAGATTAATGCTTTTAAAATGTAACACAAAAAAATGTAACTTATTTATTACATAGCAATAACACATGTCTAGAACTAGGGCACACCTAACAGGATTTACATGTCACTCTTTAATCTCTTTTATTTGTATTGTTATAGGATTATAATTTATAATAATTAACACAATTTGTTGATATAAAACGTTGAATAATTTTAACAATACGATGTCCAAGGAATTGTTTGTCAAAATCTTTTTCTTTCAACTATCATGGTGTTTCTTTGAAAACCAAGCTGTGGTATAGTTACAAATATGCAAAACCACTTGATTATTTTTCTTTATTATATATAGGGCCCATTGTAAGTTAATGTGAGTATGGTGCATACTTTCATTCATGTAGTCACCTACTGGTCTGAAAACACTAAAGTAATGCCTCCTTCTGACTTGACAAATCCTTTTTCTGATTTACTTTGCTTTTTTATATTTTTCTTAAATAATGGGACAGAAGGGCATATGCCACCTTATAATGAATGTTGTAGCTAAATGTTCATATTTTATTAGTCATTAAAATTTAGTAATTCTTTTTTAAAAAAATAAGAATTACAAAATGGGTGTCCTGTTAATTGATTGAGTTAATTAACATAAGGAATTTAGATTTAAAATATTATGGTCATTTTTGTGTTCAATTACTTAATAATGATTGAAAAAGAGAATATATAGTAGTGGTTAATAATCATATAAAGAGAGAGGCAGTCTTCTTGATATAGAAATCCACCAATTTAGCATTTGAGGGATAATTTGACTCCTCCTTTTCAACCTTTAAATTAATCTTGTAAAGAAATCAACCCTTATTAATATCTAATTTGCTGCAAACAAATGCTTCTCTTCCACACTTGTACGCCAAGGCATCAACAACTAGGTTATAAATCAACTTTTGCTATTTTTTATATGCCTAACATTTAATCGGTATCCAAATTTGTCTTTAAAATTCTACTGTCACATGAATTTTTGAAGTGATCACCTCGTAGCTCACTTAACTTTCATGATGTGCACCATTTTACTTTTTGAACGTCACGTCTGAGTATATAATTGGAGAGAACAAATCAGGAAAAATGACATCTATGAAAAACAAACTAGAATGTAATAGGGGACATTCAAGGGATAAAGTGTTGCATTTTTAAAAGTTGATACACCCAAGGGGTCAATTTAAAAGTTCTTAGGATGCTAGATTTTTTCCTATTAGTTTAAATTTTCCTACATATGTATTCCCCATTTATAACTTAAACATGACAACAAAAATATCAAATTTTGTTTTGTGTTCTGTTAAGCCATTGTGAAACTCTACAAATTAAAAAAAGTATTCTTGAGGTTATGAACGTAAAAAGCAAAAAAAAAATACAAAAGAATATCATTTTTTAATGTATAATTATACATAGAAGGATACATAGATCAAATACAACCATATTTCCCATGTTTCATTCTCCAAACTCCATTTTTAAGAATCTATTGTGTTTTCTCTTCACCCATATTTCTCATTTTACATTCATCAAATTAGACTCCCCAAAAAATAATAATATTTATTATTATTATTATTGTTATTGTTATAACTAAACTAATAAAAAGAACAAAAAGAATAAAAATAAAACACAGAAAGGAATAATATTTTATTACATTCACCAAAATGATAAAAATGAACTTAATATTTTAAAGATATTATGTGGGGAATTAATGGTTGGATTATCAAATTTTCTATATGTATTTCCCATTTTGTATTTTCCATTTTGACAAATTCATCGTATAAAGAACTATTGGATTTTCTCTAATTTTAATATTAATTTCTTAACATTTGATTTCTCTTTTACTTAAATCTTGTTTACTTTGGCTCACATTTTTATCTCTAATTTGATATAATAACTTTATTTTTCAGTAAAGAAATTTGTATTTTGCACCTTTAAACAACAAAAGTTCAGAAGCCATTATGTTTCTCCGACACGTGCCTTTAGAATAATTAGAGTGTTTTATCATAAAGCGACATAAAATTAAATTTTCTTTCTCCTAGTCTTATACTTGGAACATGAGCTCTCGTGCCAATTTTTTACAACATTTTCATGAAAGCTGATACAAAAAAGTATAATATATTTATACTCATTTTCTGATAAAAAAAAAAGCATGAATGTCTTATACCTGGTACAAATATGGTATAAGGCTTTTATTTCGGTTTGTTATTCAACACGTATATTACATTACATAGATATAAGAAAGCAAATTACACATGTAAAAAATCAGCCCCTGTATTATAAGAAGGCAAAAAATGTGGAAAAACTCACAATTTATGCAAATTACTCGTGCAAAAAAACAGCCCCAGTGTATTTCGTATCAACATATCCAGTTACATGATCTGCATTCCCAAACATCTGGTCTACCCTTTCTCCTCCAAAAATTTAAACTAATTCCTTAATGGGAATCACAATACTAGGCATATGAGACTTAAATCAGTTTCCAACTTTCCATTATTTAATAATTACAAATTAAATTAATGAAGCATCTGGACTTGTTTTAAAAAAACAAATGAAGCAATTCAGTTCAATTACTCTGTAAATCACAAGAAACGACAATTTAACTCCAATTACATTTCCACCGCGGCTTTGTAAGCATGATGAAACATTACGGAGAAGTGGCCTCTATTGGTATCCGTCGGGTGAAGTTCACGACCTTCGGCGTCCTTGGATCCTGCAAAACAAGTCCATGGCTGGGAGTGTCTCCGGTGAAAACCCTCCGATACTAAAGTCAGTGATTTGGAAGAGGTGATATGTGTGTGTTCTTAAAATAGCAGTTACCTTGAAAGTGGGAGATTGTCTTGCTATTTATAGGAACTTGTGTAATGATGGCCTGCGGGACCCGCCTGCGAGCTGTGCGCAAGTGGCAAGCTGCTAAGGGGTCTTTTCCGCCATCGGAGCATTAAATGTTTCCCCTCTACCAGTCAGATTTACATTTAATGCGCCAGTAAAGAGATAAAGAGTGCGCTTAATCGACCATGGTCGCGCTGAAAGCGCTTCAGCGCAGGCGCGGAGGGTTTTGCTGAAGGAGCAATGCGGCCTTGAGGCCTCGGTCTTAGCTGAACCATGGGTGCTGAGGAGGCTTCAGCTCTTCCACGTTTCGACGTTGTTAACATGCCTTGGTAAAGGGCGCGCTCTTTTGCTGAAGCATAGTTTGCTGAGGAGCCCCTCCTTACTTGGCCGATATGTGCTATTTAGGCCTTGATATCAAATGAAGCAATTCCGTTCAATTACTCTGTAAATCACAAGAAACGACAATTAAACTCCAATTAAATTTCCAACGCGGCTTTGTAAGCATGATGAAACATTACGGAGAAGTGGCCTCTATTAAATCTTCACTAATTCAATGTCTTATGGTAGTTTTCCCAATCTCACCTTCATAAAAAAAAGTGTTATGGTAGTGTTGTTTGATTTAATTTTAATGTCCAAAATACTGTATCCCAAGAAAAACAGGAAGGGTTTATTATAAAAAAAATTGTATCCACAAATTTGATTAATGTATTGCAAGAATTTTGCAATACTACTAGGATAAATACTCCCTTGGTTCTTAGTAAAATATTGTATTCTTTTACTAAGCAGCAGCTATTTTTGCTAATATAAGTTTGAAGAATATTCTTATATGTTGGTAGTGTTTTAAAATGCGCTAGGCGCTAGTCGGACGGCTAGAGCTTCCAGGATTTAGGAGGAGATTCATCGATGATCGATCGGGACCTAAGCGGAAATTAGACAGATTAGTATTTTCAATATTTAATATTTATTAATGAAATAACTGGGCAAGTTTCATCTTCAGGAGGGAAATGATATTAATCATCAATTCAGGTCCCTAGCCTATTGCTATGATCGAACAATGAGGTTGGCCTACAAGTAAATACTATCGAAAGAATGTGTAATAACTCATTGATAAGTTGATGGAGCAATATTGGTTCCCCAATAATAGCCCCATACTAATTGAGTGATATATTCTCTTAAAAAAATAAGGGTAAAGTTCGAGACATGTCATGTGATTTGGTCGATTTGCAAAATGATCCTTGTGGAGCTTTTTTTTGCAAAAGAATGTCTGAGAATCTAAACGTTAGCAAAAAGCGACTTTTTCCTTCACACTGTTGCTCAAGCTGATGTGGCAAGCGGTATTTTCGGAAACTCAAAACTTTGACATTGTATAAGTCAAAAAAGACATGGTCAATGTATAATCTTTCACCCTAAATAAGTTCGAACTTTAAACAGTGACAAATGAAATCCCTAAATTTAAGATCAATTGATTTTGTTGAAATTAATTCTATTGAATCAGCAGAATTAAGGTGTTTCTCAAAACTTCTCAAAAAGTCACTTATGTCTTATAAGAGACTTTTTTAAGAAGTAAGTCTGACTTACTTTTAACTTCTATCTTATTTTTAACTTTTAAGTTAAAAAAAAGTTATCAGAAACACTTCATTGTTTGACTTATAAGTTAAAATTTCCTTAAAAAGACACTTTTAAGTTAAAAGTTGAAAAGGAGAAGTTTTGAGAAACACCCCCTAAATCTCTCAACCAACTCAAACAGATGTGAGGAAGAGTCCAAATCGTTGTTAAACGAAGGGGTAGTGGCGGTGCTGCCATTGACGCCATCTTTGTCATCGGTTGAGAAGGTCGATGAGTATTTGAGAAATCAGCAGTTTCGAAGGTAGGAGTAGGTGATGACTAAAAAGCGGCAGCAACAAAGATTACCATGGCGATCCACAATGAACTGAAGTAAACGAGATTTTGGGGTTGGCCGACAATGAAGGGTTAAGGTTTTGAAATGTTTGTGGGGGTGGAGATGAAAGTCAATGAAGGAGAAACAGATGATGAATTAGTTGTCCGGTGTAGCTAGTGGTGGTGATGATGGTGGTGGCGGAGGGGCGTCGATGAGGAGGAAGGAGAAGGGACTGTCAATGGCATTGCTTTGAAGAGTTAATGGCGTGATAATTCTAGGTTGGGTACAATCTGTATATGTATTTTTTTTGTTATTAGTTTTTCATTGTTAATTAATGGTTGGATTGGAAATACTGATGGTGAGGAAAAATGGATGGTGGTGATGAGATGTAATGATGGTGGGGATAATTAATGGGAAGGAAGTGCATGTGTTCTTTCCGGTTAGGCCAAATGCATCAAGACCCTCCTAAAGTTGGATCAGAAAACCCGATGTGACCCTCAACTTTAGAAATGACTAGTTACTCCCTCAACTTGGTAAAAATGACCAGTTACCCCCCTTAACTTGGCAAAAATGCACCAGTTTGCACATTAAATACCACATGTCAACTTCTGGTTAAAGAAAGAAAAATCAGAAAAATGACATATTTGAAAAATCAAACCAACCAGATTCTGACACGTGGCATTGAGAGGGCTAACTGGTGCATTTTTGCCAAGTTAAGGGGTGTAATTGGTCCTTTTTGCCAAGTTAAGGGCGGTGACTGGTCCTTTTGAAAGTTGAGGGTGGCATCCGGTTTTCTGAGCTAACTTCAGGGTGGTGTTGATGTATTACGCCTTCCAGTTAAGAGAATAATGGTTTTTGACAAAAGTACCCATGTTCAAGTCAGCTATAGTAACGATAGAAGGAAAAAAATCTTGTTTTTTACTAACGTTTGGAATCTCAGACATCCTTTTGCAAAAAAAAATTTCACAATGATCGTTTTGCAAATCGATCAAATCATAAGGTATGCTTTTGAACTTTACCTAAAAAATAAATCAGTGATATGTTAACTGTAATATTGTCATGTTGTATTAATAGGTTTGTTCAGTTTATAAATAGTGTAATATCACTTAAGTAAGATCTGAATTTCGAGTTTTGTGAACGAAGAATATTCTCATTGGGAGACTCACGGGTAACCAAAATAATAATTATTATCATGTTGCGTTAAAATTTGATTGCTAAGGTTTATTTTGTTTTAACCCATATCGGTCAGTTTTGTAGTTTTGAAATTTTTATGTGGCATTAATCAAGTTGGAATGTTCATCTGCTACTATCCTCTTTAAAAATGGCTCTTTCTAGTTTTTTTTTTGAAGATAAAGACCAAGATCTCAATTTAAGTGATGGACATCTCAACTAGGTTGACACCTCCACTGAGCAAGAGTCAAGGCTTGGTCAAAAATTCATTAATAAAAACGGGCTAGATGAATACTCTCGAGAAGAGAGTACCATACTAGTTAATTACAAATAAGGAATAAATTCGGATTTATAAAAACATCTGAAATCCCAAAGTTCAAGTGTCTAGTACTGTTACATTTAAAGGCAAGCCATGAAAAATAGATACAAGATAAAGCAAAATCCTCTGAAACAACTATATCGCTGAAAATAAATTTGTTCCGGCGCTTTCAAAGTAATGACTCTTTCTAGTACGTAAATTTTGTTTATTTGAATGGTTGATATCATAATGGCATTATCATCAAACTATTATTTTCATGGTGATATCAAGGCCCATTAAGAGCCCAACTAAGCATACCTTGGCCCAGAAACATGGCTCCTTAACCAAACCTTGCCTCGACGTAAACACGCGCTGAAACATATTCAACATGGCAGCGATGCCGAATCATTACCCACAGCAAACAACCTTCGACAGTCCTTGACATTACTCGCGTTGAAAGGGTTTGGCCGAAGTCCTTTTAGCAATACCCTCCGCATTTCAACTGAATCAGTATCGGCAAAACCCATGCAGATCTGGCGCACTCTTTCTCTCTCCTCTGTCTCATTAAATACAAACCTAACTGGCAGGGATGAACTATTTAATATTCAGATGGCTGAAAAGGCCCTGAAGTGGTTTACTACCTGCGCACAACTTGTAGACGAACCCCACAGGTCATCATTACATAAATCCCTATAAACAGTAAAATAATCTCCCGCTTATGAGGTAACTGTTACTCTGATACTACGCACTCATCATCTCTCCCAAATCATTAACTTTAGCATTGGAGGGTCTTCGCCGTAACCACTTCTGACTGGAGACTTGTTTTGCAGGTTTCAAGGATGTTGAAGGCAGAGGACTGCACCCGACGGATACTAAATTGGTGCGGTGAGTGTGGACCACGACCTTAAACGATTACTACTCCCCCAAGCAGACTGACAAAACCTTTCACCCCGGGAACCATCCTGTTCTTGGACACACCGGAGCTTGGAGATAAGGCTGGAACGTCGAACCCCGTCACCACCATTCCCCCGCTACAGACGGAATCACCTAACTTATCGAAACCAGAGGCACACGAAGGAGGGAGAAGGAAGGTTGCGGAACAAGACATGGTGGCAGTGCTTGTCAAGCAGAGCGAGCAACAAAATGCGTTCATGACCCTTATGCAAAATATGATGAACGAAATCTTACACTCACGAAAGGAGGAAAAAGAATTTCTCAGGGACCTCTGTAGGGAAAGGCAATTGGATAAGTCAGAGATGCGACGCCCATCTCAAATTCCCCCTCCATGGCTAGACAAGACCGCTCACATTACACTTACCGCCACTCATAAACATTGGAAAAGGGAGGAACTGCCACGACTAAAGGAAGGATGCAGATAAAATCCCCACGGGGGGAAGAGGGGGGATTCGAGGAATCACTCCGGCTTAGAGGCAGAGGTTCCGCATTCAAAACCTACTCAAGGCAGTCTCTGGATAGCGAGGGGAGCTCGGTGGGATCAAAGCGAGAGGTCTCCCCGGAGCGCCGGCCTGCTAGGGAGGATTTGGAGGTTGTGATAACCAAGAAAGTGGAGGCACTCCTTATTGAGAGGGGCATGGAGGCGGCCATGTCGGACATCACTGAAACATAATCGCCTTATTGCACCCTCATACGCGTAGAAAGGTTCTCAAAAAGTTTCAAACAACCTCTCCTACGGGAATACTCCGGGGTAGGAGATCCCACCGTGCATGTTCGCTATTTTTTTCAGTGCATGTTGTGCAAATATTTCCCCACCACTTTAGTGGTACCTGCAACCCACTAGTTTAAAAGTCTCAAACTAGGATCTGTGATGAGCTTTGATGTGATGGCCAAAAGCTTCGCCCTCTACTTTGTCACGTCTATCCCGCCCGATCGAACAATCCAGGATTTGTAGATGTTCTGGTAGAGGTCGGATGAATCCCTCGTGGACTTTGTGGAAAGATTCCAGAAGGTGGCTCTAGAGATTAAGGACTGCAACATTTTTATAGCCTCGGAAACGTTAGCAAGAAACTGCCGCAGTGCTGACTTGGCTAAAGATATATCTACCGAGAAGCCACCAACCTTGGCAACCCTGATGTAAAAGGCCAGAAAATGGGTGCACTGGGAAACTCATAAAAGGAACACGAAACAAATCGAGGCCGCTGCAAGGGAGGATTCGGAGAAACGACGAGACTTTGGGAAGTGCGAGCCAGAATGCTGGCATGGCTATTGCCCAGAGATTCTAAGGTGAGAGGTGGAGGAATTCACCCCATTCAATGCTAAAAGAAAGGAGAGAAAAACGGGGAAGACATCAAATACCCCCCTAAAATGAGATACAGGAGGAAGCTGGGAACTTACTACGAGTTCCATAAAAACGAGGGCCATGACACGGAGGACTGCAGAGAGTTGGCTCGTGAACTGAGCAAGAAGGCCACTGATGGTCGACTGGATCGCTTCCTCCAAAACCCGCCGAGGGATAAGCAATGAGATGAAGGGGGAAGAAATCAACGGGCGGAATAACGAGGCTATCGATCGCTTCACCGGGATGCTGAGGCAGGCTATCAACTGCCTCACCGTGACGCTGAACCCAATTATCAAGCACCCCGTCGTGATGCCAAAGAACCCCTGCCTAGAGGAGTGATACATGTGATCGCTGGAGGAACCATCCAGAAAAAGAGGAAGAGAGGGAACACGTTCGATTACGATAACACAAATAGAGGGGGTGATACGTGCTATACCTTCGCCCACAAGAAGAAGCCTTCGCTGCACAATGATGCCTTGGTAATTGAAATGATGGTGGAGGGATACCTGAGGCGCCATACGTTAGTAGACAAGGGTAGCTCGGTTAACGTGATGACTAGGAGTGTGTATGAGGTAATTGGACGAAGCCCCAATCACATTACCATCCATCAAGCACTGTTGATCGGCCTAGGAGGACACGATGTGCGCATATGTGGTTCAATGAACTTATCCATCACATTGGGAGATAGCGGCCCTAAGTGGAAGACTAGGGTCCAATTTCTCATCATGGATATCCCATTGGCGTACAACATAATTCTGGGGCATCCGCTCATTATCGATTTCGAAGGTGTCATTAACCTTGGATACCTCATGCTTCAAATACCCACACACCAAAGAATAGCCACGGCCTGCAATAATCAGCAAGCCACCCAGGAAATATATTTGATGTCCCTAAAGGCCGAGTCCTTACCCGTGGAGGAGGAACCTATCCAAGAGAGGGCCATCGAACCCGCGGATGTGATGGTACTGGTAACCTTGGAAGAAGGGAAAGAGGTCCGCATGTCTGGAGTGCTGAGGGAAGAAACTAAGAAAGAAATCCTCACAGTGTTGCATGAGGGTCTAGGCTTTCGCGTGGACCTCGACGGACCTAACAGGTGTCAGCCCTAAAGTGGTGGAGCATAGGCTAAACTTCCTTCCCCAGGAGAAGCCGATCAAGAAAAAACAAAGGAACCATGCCCCGGAGAGACAGAAAGCCATAGAGGAGGAGGTCTCACGCCTGCTCAAGGCTAAACACATCAAACCAGTCCGCTACCCCGATTGGATTACCAATGTAGTACTGGTCAACAAAGCATGTCCGTAGGCTTCACGGATCTCAACAAAGCATGCCCAAAAGACAGCTACCCTCTCCACAGCATTGACATGTTAGTAGATGCCATAGCAGGCTACGCCATTTACTCCATGCTAGATGGGGCATCGGGCTATAATCAGATACCCATGGCCGAAGAAGACAAAGAGAAAATGTCATTCATCACACAATAAGGAGTATATTGCTACAATGTCATGCCCTTCAGTCTTAAAAATGATGGGGCCACGTATCAATGACTGGTGAATGAAATCTTTGGTGATATAATAGGAAAAGAAGTGGAACTGTATGTAGATGATATGATTATCAAGAGCAAATCTGAAACGGAGCACGCCACGGACATAGCTAATGTCCTGACCCTTTTGGAGAAATATGGGCTGAAGCTCAATCTAGAAAAATGTGCCTTCGATGTAACGGGAGGGAAGTTCTTGGGGCACTCGGTCTTGCAAAGGGGAATAGAGGCTAACCCTTACAAGATAAAGGCGATGCTTCAGCTCAAAGAGCCCCAAAGCATCAAGGATGTCTAGAGTCTCAATGGTAAACTTAACACCTTGGGCCGTTTCATCTCGTACGCTGCACGATGATGCATCCCGTTTTACAAAGCCTTGAAAATAAAGAAGTTCATATGGGGAGAAAACTGTGCCACGGCTCTGGCCGAGATCAAAGCCTTTTTGGTCTCCCCACCCCTGTTGAGTCACCCAGTCGTTGGTATGCCACTATAACTTTATCTCAGCACTTATGAGGAGGCGGTAGGAATGGTCCTCATCAGAGAAGAGGGGGCGGATCAGTTCCCGGTCTACTATGGCAGCCGCGCCTTGAAGGACGCCAAACTTAAATACAACCAAATGGAAAAACTGGTATTCGCTCTAGTAGTGTCTTCACAGAAATTGCGCCACTGCTTTCAATCCCACACAATCATAGTAAGAACCGACCAGCCACTCAAGAAAGCACTTCAGCGGCCTCAATCCTCAGGACGCCTCGCTGAGTGATCCCTCAAACTTACGGACCGAGGATGGTGATGAAAGCACAGGCATTAGCAAACTTTGTGCAAGAAGCTCCACCATAGAAAGAACTACCAGAGGTAACATAGCACATGTTTATAGATAGTAGGTCAAACAGCGACATGGCAAGTATTGGAATTTACATCGAGGGTCCAAAGGGGATAGTGATTCGGCAAGCCGTCAAGATGGAATTCAGTGCTTCCAATAATGTGGCAGAATACGAAGCGCTAATCTTCGATCTGGAGGTTATCAAAGCCATCAAACCTGACAACATCAATGTATTCAGCGATTCCAGGCTGGTGGTCAAACAGTTCACCGGAGAATACAAAGCTAAAAATGATATCATGCGGCACTACCTCGCCCGAATAACCTCCCTCATCAAAGAGATACGCAGCGAGGGTATCGAGATGTTAATTAAGCAGATTCCCAAAGCGCTGAACGCCATAGCAGATAGACTGGCAAAAGGGGTATCAAGTGAAGAGCAAGAGATCTTACTTCCCTGTCCCCTTTTGTGGATTCATTCACCCAGCGTGTCAACAATAAAAGCGTTGTAATCGAAAATGAAGGATGAATGGTTCACCCCAATTAGCAAATAATTAGAGCACAACGAGCTACCGGCGGAGGAGAGTGTAGCTCAATAAATAGTATGAAAATCCATCCGCTACGCAATGATCGGCGGACAGCTATACCGTAAATCCATCAGCCATCCTTGGCTGAAATGCGTCGGCTGCGTCAACGCCGATTACATATTGAGCGAGGTTCACAAAGGCCTCTACGGTGCATATGAGAAGAAGAACACAATGGTTCGAAGGACCAAACTACAAGGCTTTTATTGGCCAACAATGGAGCTAGAAGCCATGAAACTGGTCAAATCTTGCAAATCTTGCCAAGCCTTTGCAAAAACATCATCAGCACCAGCCGAGCCGAGATCAATAATTCAAGCCGCATGGCCCTTCATCTTGTGGGGCGTCGATTTAGTGGGACCCTTACAAAGAGCAAAGCAATAAAAGCGTTGGGTTATTGTCGTTGTGGACCACTTCACCAAATGGGTAGAGGCCGAACCCTTATCAACCATCACACCAAAACAGGTCACTTCATTCTTCAACAAGAACATAATGTCGCGTTTCGGCATCCCCCATACCATCATAGCAGACAATGGGACACAATTCAATTGCCATGCAATCAAATGTTTTTTCCAGCAACTCAAGATACGACATCGCTTCTCTAGTGTTTCCCATCCTCAAACAAACTACATGACAGAAGTAACTAATCGAACCATCTTGGAAGGAATCAAAATGAGAGTCCATGAACATGGTTCGGCGTGGTTAGAAGAGCTCAACAATGTCCTATGATCCTACAGAACCACGCCCCGAATAGCAACGGGCGAAACACCCTTCCTCCTCATGTACGGAACAGAAGCAGTAGTCCCCGTTGACATAGGCGCACCCAGCGCAAGGGTAGCAAATTACATCGAAGGGGCCTCAAACGATGAACTAGTGAGGCACAACTTGGATTCGTTGAAAGAAAAGAGAGAACAAGCTCTCATCCGCATGACAGAATATAAACGGCGCATCATCCTAATACGCAAAAAAAAGAGTAAACCTCTCACGTTCCAGGAGGGCGAGTTAGTCCTTCGTAACACAAAGGACTCAGAAGCAAGAGAGGGACGAGGGAAGCTCGGTATCAAATGGGAGGGCCCGATCAAGGTAACAAAATGAATAGGGGGTAGCGTATACAAACTATCCACTATTCGGGGAAAGGTCCTACCCCGCACATGGAATGCAACCTCTCTCCGAAAATTCTATCCGGGAGCATACTAATCAGCGTCTTGTATATTTATTTAGAGATTATATTTTGTAAACATTCAAAGCACTGGCAATATAATGTTTTGCAAACTCCTTTCCTAAGATGCGTAGATGATCACACTAAAAATAGCCCGCAAGGTCAGATCCCCGAGATCCCCTCGACGCTCTCATACTTTGAAATTAGAGCAAGTTAAACAGCCCTCAAGATCAGATCTCCGAGATCCCCTCTACGCTATCGCGCTTTGAAATTAAAGCAAGTTAAACAGCTCGCAGGGTCAGATCTCTGAGATCCCCTCGGCGCTATCGTGCTTTCAAATTAAAGCAAGTTAAACAGCCCGCAGGGTCAGATCACAGAGATCCCCTCGGCACCATCGCTCTTTGAAATTAAAGCAAGTTAAATAGCCCTTAGGGTCAGATCTCCGAGATCCCCTCAGAGCTATCACGCTTTGAAATTAAAGTAAGTTAAACAGCCCGTAGGGTCAGATCTTTGAGATCCCCTCGGCATTATCGCGCTTTGAAATTAAAGCAACTTAAACAACCCGCAGGGTCAAATCTCCGAGATTTCCTCGGCGCTGTCGCGCTTTGAAATTAAAGTAAGTTAAACAACCCGCAGGGTCAGATCCCCTCGGCCCTATCACCCTTCGACGCTATCACGCTTTCAAATTAACGTAAGATTAGCAGCCCATGGGGTTAAAACATAAATGATTCCCTTGGCTCTCTTATAATAAAAACTAGACCGACTAACTCAGGGGTAAACAACTTTGGCATCGAATGGTTACAAGTAAATAAAGATACGTCTCAATCATCTCAACACGCACTCAAAAGGATCTCAGCAATTAACTAAAGCTAAAAGGATCTTCCTTTTTGGCAAAATCAACATATAATATACATTCAGTAATACAAAAACACAGCATATAGATAAAGGAATGTAGCATTCTTCACAAAAACCAGTAACAAACAAAGCCAGTATCAGCCACAAGTGTTCCATTAATAAAGTATATGTACAAGCCCACAAACCAGGCAAGGCTCTTGGCGGAGTGGTCTCTATGACAACCACGTCCTCATCAGCCTTATTGGCCACCTCTCGCTTAGCAAGAGGATCTAGAATCCCCTGCTCAAGAAGCTATTGGGCCCAGCCCTTGGCAGCAACCTCTACCTTCGGTATCACCTCCACCACCGTTGAAGTTGTGGCGCCAACAGGTGCCACCTCCGCCCCGCTCCCCACTCCTGGGGAGGCGCCCTCTAGCGCTTGTATCCTCGCCGCTGCTACTACAGGAACAATTTTGGGTTTCCACTTAGTATGGGCCATTCCTACAAATAAAAAGAAAGGCAATGATCAGTTTTCTGAAGTCTCACCATCTTCAGCAGTCAAATCAATATAAACTTGATCCATCCAGCAACATAGGCCATTGGGTTGACCTAGTAAAAACTCCACCACCCGCCAATGGATACCTGGCCGAATTTGATGCACAATTTCCACCTCTCGCTGCGAAGGGCTTAAATCCATGGCTCGGCGCCAGGTGTAGGGGTCCTCAAGATTGCGGTTCCAGGGGGTATGGAAAGGGAACTTCCCATCCCTCAAGGGATTCGGTGCGCCCTCCTCTACATTGTCAGGGGATGGGAAAATCCAAAACCATTTATCCTTGAAATCCCTCACATGGGACTGCTTCCCCACCGGTTTCAGCATGGTCTCTCTTGTGCTCCCCCAAAACACGAAGACTCCTTCGTGCTTTGTGCGAGGCCTGAAGAAAAGGCGGTACACACCAGTTCGAGGCACATTCGTGCCAAAACAGCCAAAACGATCCAGGCGTTAGGGTGCAATTGGCCAGGGCACAAGCCAAATTCGCGCAGCACGTCCACCACATCGGCATCCATGGGGAAGTGGAATCCCCAGCGCACCTGCTGACAAAGCACAGGCACTAAATCCTTCCTAGGGGGATTCCACATAACCTCCCCATTCTTTGGCGCCTTCCCCATAACGCCACGCGACGCCTCAACCAATAATTCTAAAATTTCACTAGCCTCTTTATTCTTGATAGTGGTGGGGGTTTGGCAATCCGCCCCTTTGGCGGGGAAAGGAGAAGAAGACTCCCCCGCCACGATTTGGGGGCTCGAGACAGAGCCCGAGCCACCTCCCACCACCTCAACCACAACGACGGCCTTAGGGCCCCTCAAGGGCAACACCATAGTAGCAAGACGGGGGTCACGCTCCTCCGCTGGTTGCCGGTGACCGGCACGGTGGACCAAAGCACAAGAATCAGAAGAACTTGAAGACATTTTACTTTGTATGAAAAGAGGGAAAGAAAGACAACTCACTCAGTGGAAGACAAAGGAGTTTGGTAAGAACTCGTCGAAAGAAGGTGAAATACTAAAAAGGAAATAGCAAACTAGGATTTCAGAAAGCAAATCAAGCGAAAGAGCAATGAAGAGCGCACACCCCTATATATACAGTAAGTCGCACGGAAAACGAAGAGGTATACCCATTAAAGGAACCGCAACCATCATTATTGCTTCAAACGGCGGATAGGAAGAGTTATGTCAGATCAACAGTCGCAGCTTTCCAAGGAACGACACCACGCGTGCGCGCAAGCCTTTGGCGGCCCTAAAGAGCCTTCATTTGGGCTCGTTGAGGGGGGGACTCCTGATATCAAGGTCCATTAAAGGCATAAATAAATGTACCTTAGCCCAGAAACATGGCCCCTCAGCCAGGATACGCTTCGGCATAAACGCGCGCTGAATTAAGTCCTACAACGGACAGCCTTCAACGGTCCTTGACCCCACTCGCGTCGAAAGCGTGTGGACGAAGCCCTTCATTCAGCAACACCCTCCGCGTATTGGCTGAAACACACTCGGCATAACCCACGCTGATCTTGCGCACTCCTTATCTCTCCACTGTCGCATTAAATGCAAATTTGACTGGTAGAGATGAATCATTTAATGCTTTGACGACCGAAAAGACCCTCAAGCGGCTTGCCACTTGCGCACAGTTTGCAGGCGAACCCCACAGGTCATCATTACACAAATTCCTATAAATAGCCAGGCAATCTCCCACTTTGCGGGTAACTGTTATTTTAAGAATACACTCTTATCACCCTTCTCAGATCGCTGACTCTAGCATCGGAGGATCTTCACCAAAAATACTTCCGGTCGGAGACTTGTCTTGCAGGTTCTGAAGACGTCGAAGATTGTAGACTTCCTCCAACAAATACCATCTGCAATTACTAACAACAAATAATTAAATTAAAGTAGTTTAAGATCAATTTTTTTAAAAAAAAATACGATGAACCTTATTTGTCCATTTGTTTGTGCGCTATTTACGTTTCTCATTATATTACGTTGTTTTACATATATTACCCTTTTAGTCTCTGTGTTATGTGTTATACAATTATTGATCATTTGATTGAAGTTTTATGCAATTTGTTAAATTTTTATCTGTGTAGTGTAAAATCCTTATTAACAACCTCAAAATACGATAATCTCCTTTTTTAGACTTGGTTTTGTTTACAATGGGTACAATCAGCCTCCTAAATCAATCAAGTGTTAAATAAACGGAAATTAATAAATTGCTTAATAATATGAGATTCACCTTTTCATGGATCATAAGGCTTGAAAAGGTGATATTTTGCTATGATGGTCCTTTTTTCCGTGGACTTTGATATGATGATTGAATGTAAGAATAAAGAGTTCATGTATGGTTGCAAAGCATGTATTGTAGGTGACTTCAGAAAGGGTAAAACTCATTTCAAATTGAAATAAAGACACACACCATACTAATAATCTAAACAAGTTTCTATCTGTGTCTAAATTTGTTGCTCTAAAAAAACTTATGAGATGAGATTTTGAAATAACATGTAAGTATTAGAGTTTGATAAACAATGTTAAACTGACTCTTATTACAATAGCAGGAAAGTCCAAAAGTAGTAAAATTACAAAATTTAGATGTACAAATTTCAATAAAAAAAAAATAGTACTTGATAATATTTTTCATGTATATTTTTTTATAATTTGTAATATTTACTAGTCAATTTTTGAATAAAAATTATGGATTTAAATCTGTTATCTCATTATTTAGTTCTCATTTTCTGTTTTCGATTGAAATATTGACAAATATTATTCTTTTAATTAATTTTTATTGATTTCAATTTCACTTTTTCAAATTAGTACTGAGAATAGGGGTGAGCAAAGTTAGGTTCGGTTCAAAAACCGAACCGAAACCGAATCGTTTAGAGGTAAATATGAGAATCGAAAACCTTACTGAAACATTTCGGTTAGATTTGAACCGAACCGAATTATTTTGGTTCGGATTATATATATATATATATATATATATATATATATATATATATATATATATATATATATATATATATGTGTGTGTGTGTGTGTGTGTGTGTGTGTGTGTGTGTGTGTGTGTGTATGTATGTATGTATATATATATATATAGGCACACTATGATATTATATTATAGGCGAACCATCGGGCAGCAGGTCCGCCCAATGTGATTGAAAAGTATCAGCAGATATATGCCTCAGTGGCTCCCGCTATTTCCATTCAATTTTTAAAGTCAGCAGCGTGATAATTTGGATCTTCTTTTCCTGTATATTTGTCGAAAATAGGTATGTAGACGAGCTTGGGAAAGGTTTGTTCAAGAATATTTTTCTTGAAAGGTGAAATGTTGGTCCTCGATGTTGCCTCTTGATAGGGCTCGGCCAGTTTTGCGAAAACCTTCTTGGCTTTCTTCTCGAACTCTTGTTCATCTTTCTCTTCACTTCCGGCTCGACTGCCCGCTTTAGATATCTAGTTTTTGGGAATGATTCAGGCAACATGCCTATTCCTAACCCTTGGATGGCGGCTAGCATTGGCCCAATGTCTCTAGGCGGAATCTGACCATCTTTCATTGTAGATATTAGTCCATAGAGTAATGATAACTGAGTTGATTGTCCGATTGAGTTCAGTCGCATGTGTTGCGTGGTTATGATATCTAAGGTTTTCACGAGTGTGGTGGAAGCGATATGGGGATTCGTGTGAGGGATGTTGGGCGTGAAAGGAGGCTGGGTGATGTTGTAGAGGTGGGGTGGCATATGCCCTTGCGACGCGCTGTCAAAATCGTCGATCAAGTTACGAGGAGGTACTGTATTCCGCCTGGATATAACCAAGCCAGCTTTGCTCAGATCACCATACATCACGCCAGAAGAGATGTATGTCTCGACGATTGATTTCCGATATGCCTCCATCTCTTCCGGAGCGATCTTGTATTTTTGCTGCAATTGAAGGAGAGGGTTATCTCCTCTAACAAATCCATCACCATGGGGAGGGTCGTCAGTCTTAGGCGGTGACGTCCTCGTGACGGTTATCCCTGTGGTTGGGGGATGATTGTTTGTTCCGTTATGAGCCATTTGAGATTTGACTAGTAACTGAAATTTTCCAATTATCAGAATATTTGTGTGAACTGAGATTCTCGTATGAGCAAGTAAATTCAGTCCACGCTCACCGCACCAATGTTAAATTAGCCTGAAACGTGGTTTCACGCGCTAACATCCTAACTGAAGTTGACTCCGATTCTCCTCTTTGCTGTAGTCCAAAGGTTCCTGCAAAACAACAACCGTCTCTATGGGGGACTAGCCGTGTGATTGGCGTAGCCTCTCCGATGCTTAAGTTAGATCGGATTTAAGAGAGGAGGCCTGTAGTTTTTAGTGTTTTTAGAATACGTACCTTTGCGTGGTGACTCAAAGGATCTTTTTATACTCTTTGAACGTCTCCTGATCTGATCCAATAATGTGAATCAACTAGAGTTCTAGCTTGAGTGAATCTTTATCTTGTTGATAAGATATAGTTTATCTTAATTGGGAGTTCCAATTATTGAGGTCTCTTTGTGGACTTATACTCTTAATTAGACTCTGTGCTCCCGAGGCGTCGAGGTCGGTTCAGACGAACAAGCCGACTCAGCTTGGTGACTGCCTGGACATTTCTCTGAGATTGGGGGAAGACTTGGTTTCTTCCAAATTTGGGGCGGATTCAGTCCGCCTGGATGATCACCGAGGCTTTACTCTCGGGGCGGATGAGATCCGCCTGGATTGGAAGAAACATTCCTAGCCTCATCGTAATATCTTTCTCTGCTCCAGGGGGATGTAGTCCGCTTGGGGGTTTCGCATGGCATGCATGCGCTTGCCATTATTTGATTATGTTAACATTTATTAAATTACATTTTTTGGTAGATTGATTTCATGTTTCAATCCTCGTATACACTCATAATGCATCAATAGAATGATTAAAATTGAAGGGCGAGTTTTGAATTTGTAGCCACAAATACAAGGAAAATTTCCAAGGATACAGACTTGAAACTGTCAAAAAAAACGTAATTAAAATTAAACGATCCAAATAACAAACCAAAAAAATAGCATTCATACTCAGCATGATTCTATATATAGAAAATAATCATGAACCACTGAATTCCTTGCTCTACGGGACAAATCTATGAATAAATAGAGAAGCAAAGAAACATAGATTTCATTGTGAAACGAACAAACATAAAATATACATCAGAATGGGTATTAAGAGCAAATATGTGGCATTTGCCATTGTTCTACTTTGTCTAGGAATGCTTATCGATGCTCATAAGAAATCGGGAGCAGATGATAGCGCCTCCGCCCCTAGCCCTACCGGTACATCATTCGGGTCAAGTGCACCAAGTCCAGTAGGTGGATCCCACAAGAAGGAGAAAGATTCAGACGAAAAAGGTGAAAAGAAACACAAAAACAAAAAGGAAAAGGATTCAGATGATGACGACAAGAAAAAGAAGAAAGATAAGGATTCAGATGATGATGACAAGAAAAAGAAGAAAGAAAAGGATTCCGACGAAAAGAAACACAAACAAAAGAAAGACAAGGACTCAGACGATCACAAGAAGAAAGAAAAGAAAAACAAACACAAGGATACTGATGCCTCGGCCCCCTCTGGTAGCGCATATGGGCCCTCTGGTTCTACGGGAGCATATGCCCCTTCCCCTTGATCATCTTCCCGCGGTTCTGCTGCTAGCCCTAGTCGTGTTAGGTAGAAAACTCGACCAATATGCTAGCTTGGTGCAAAATGCAAGTATGGATTTATCTACTACTTGACAATTTTGCATAATAATAATAACAATAATCTATATATAAGAATAAATTGTAACCATACATTTTTTTAAGTAATGTATATCCGGCATGTGGTGGTGCATATTGAGCAATATTCTCTTTTTTGTACGATTAATTTATTTATGCAAACGTGTTTTTTTATGTTTATTTTCTATTGGGTCATAGACACAATCAAAATGGCATGAACTTGGTTTGGAAGTTCAACTGGATCCTAAGATGTAATTTTTTTTTATGTTTGACTATGGTTCAAAGATATAAGGACCACAAATTTTTAGATTTTGACATGTGCAGTTTAGTTTTTACTAGATTTCGGTCAAATGGACTGCGAGTGAAAGACAATAGAAGTATGGGGACAACTTGGTCATAAAAATGAATCTATTGGTGGTTATGACATAAAGTGTATTGCAAGTGAAATCTATATATGTTGTCTATAATCTTGCAATTTCGGCTAACTTGGATGCCAATTTTCTTTTGCAATGTAAATTTAACTTCTCAGCAACAGTTCAAATGCGAGTCACTGAGAGTTATTTGAGCCACTCTCGATTTATCTTCACATGAATTAGTATCTTGAACGCCAGTGTACCTTTTTTATGGAAGGGAAATATTTCACAAAAATGAACTATGAACTATGAAGTACATTTTAGCTAATACGTGAGCAAAAGAAACCACATGCATGCATCAAACACAATCTTACTATAATTACAAAAATAGAATCTCTTCATATATTGGGAGATGGTAAAAAACTTATCGCAAGAACAAAATGACAAGTGTAAACAACATAAAACGAAAATAAACACCGAATTTTATAATTGATTAACCCACAACTAACATTTTCGAAAATTATACAACCGTGAGAATACATGTGTGCTTCATAAAATGCTTAAAGGAAATAGATCTTGGTAGTAAAATGTGAAAAATCCTCAGGTATCTTTGTTTGAAAGTTGATGGAGTCTAACCCAATTGTAAATCTTTCAAAATCGAGATGTATAACTTATGATCCATGTTTAAAGAAAACGGTAATACATTGGAAAAAATAACAACAAAAAAAAAGAACACAAAAACAAATAAAGCTGAAACATGGAAGGGCCCAACAGAGGAAGAAGTAGGCCTAGGATGGCCATTACTCTCTCCCTCAGTTCAAACTTGAAAATTGAAACGGCCTAAAACACTTTATTAATACCTTTTTGTCATGCAATATGCTGTAGATTCTTCCTTTATATACTTAAAAAAATTAAAAAAACTATTTATCTATATGCTATTTTAATAATCTTGAAACTTAATCACTTTCAAATAAAATATTTATTTTTTAAGCGTATATAAGGAACCGTTAGTTTCGAAGGAATTCAATTCATTTGAATTAATTATACAAAATTTATCAAAAAGGAAAAAAAAAATTAAATTCCTTCAAATATATCGATTCCAAATAAGCGGTGCGGAACTTGAAATTTCACTAATAAAGACTTTGTTTAGCGCAATTATTAAGTTAATCAACATTTTATTTATTTGAATTAGATAAGTTTTTGTGGTATTTGATTATAACTGATATATGAGCGCCTCAATACCTTGAGCAGTTCATGTTATCACAAGTAAACTATGAAATTGGTCCCCTCTTGCGTAAATGTTGGGCTTGACATGAGCCTCTTAATCATTAGCTATATATTCATATATTATCTATAAATTAGATACTAATTTGCTAAGCGTGTTTTTTTTTTTGGTTCATCATATTTTATTTCCTGTCATGAACTATATGTTTTTCAACCGAATTAAACTCAATTATGTAAATTTATTAATGTAATGAAATTGCAAATCCATGTGCGTATGTTTTTAGAATGTGACAATGAGCAGTAGGCAAGTGTGTTCGATGTTTGAAAACGATAAGCATGTGCTGACTAAGACTAACGTAAGCCTTTTTTATACATAAAGCCAACTACTAAACCTGCTTAAATTGCAAATGTCAAATAACTATAAACTTTGCCACATGCAAATGGCAATTATATTTGAGAAAATTAATTATTTGGCATTTAAATTCACAACTCAAAAATCTCCTAACCTGTTTTTTTAAGTAATTTTCAAAGCCCTTACAATTTTTCTCAACCATGTTGAGCATTTTGATTTTAACAATTTCGCAAGAAACTACAGATCCGTTGCAAAATCCGTGGCTCATTAGAAAACTTGCAAAGCGAATGATTTACCTAGCAAGACTTCCGTTGAAAATTGATAATTTTCTTGTAACTCGACGTATAATTTGTACACTGTACAACATAATAATGTGATACTATTTTCGACATAAACATATTTTTCAAGTTTTAATTTCTCATTTCCGTTCAAAAAAACTTATCAATTTTATTTATAGAACATCCTTAAAATTAAGATACAAATCTTATGAAGTAATGTTAATTGTTAGCGACATAACACAAAAAAGATACCAGTCAATTATTTTATTATGCAAAATGAAAATTAAATTGTACAACCTAAAACTAAAAAAGCAACAGTAAATAAGAATGGGTAAAATTCAAACCAAAAGATTCGGTAAGTTTGAATAAATTTATGCTCTAATCAATAACACCATTCTAAAATTAGCATTTAATCCTGAACCACAAAATTTGTTGCTAAAATCACCAAAATCTGTGTATAAAAGAGTAGGCATCCAACACAATTTTCAATTCAAAACAAAACAAAACATACATTAAACCAAGCATTAGTTAATCATCAATCATGGCAATCAAAACCAAACACCTAGCATTCGCCCTTCTTCTCCTTACCTTAGCACTAATCATTTCTTGTGATGCTAAGAAATCCGGCGTAGCTTCCAGCGGCGGCGCGTCTCCGGCCGCCAGTCCAATGGGCTCAGAGCCCGCAGCAAGCCCAGCTGGATCAGCAGGTTGGGGATCGGAGACTTCAAGCCCCACCGGATCTAAGGGCGGTGAGAAAAAAGAGAAGAAAGAAAAGGGTGAGAAAAAGGAGAAGAAAGCTAAAGATGATGACAAAAAAGAGAAGAAAGAACACAAAGAAAAAGACAAGGGTGAAAAAAAGAAGAAAGAAAAGGATGATAAGAAGGAGAAGAAACACTACAAGGGCGCAGAGGCACCAAGCCCTACCGGATTCTAATTAGTATAATATATATATATTTTTTTTGAAGGTTTTATGCTTACAAGAATAAATGTTGCTATAATATGAGTTAATGGTGGCTAGCAGAGGCTCTAGCTAAAATGATTTTTTTTTTGCTTTTATAAATACTTTGTTAAGAGTTTTATATAATAAAATATTAATTATTTTCTATTTCGTTTTACTTTATTTGATTGATATATTGACATGCTATAGAAAATATGGAACGTTATCAATGCTGTTGTGGTGGGCGATCAAAATAATAGCTATTAAATTGTGAAATCAATGGCTGGATTTATACATATATATTGCTATTAAAAGATTTTATCAAAATGTATTACGTGAAATAATATTTTATGGCAATAAAAGGATAGTTGCTGGTTACTTATAGAATTATGACTATGTGTATCTAACTATTTATAATTTATAATCTTGATATGCTTGCATAATATATATAACATCAAATTTGGATTATTGCTGCGATGATAATTTTTTCCATAATATTTGCTTTGCGAATTACAAGAATGACGAAATCGATGAAAAACCTAATTCACATATCATGGTTGAGAATATATGAAGAACAAAGGAACTCGGTACAAAAACAAAACTATTTATGACACCCTTTTTTAATAAGATATGAGATCCCATAAATTCAAAGCATAGATTCAGAATAGCTAGATCACTGTTGATTTAAAAGTTAAATACAATTAAAAGTAGGATACATCCTAACTATCAACTTAATTGTTAAAGTAAATAATGTTCATAAGTTGGCTCTAAGTAATGGGCTTAATTCATTTATTCAATAATACTAATTTGAATTGAAAAAAAAAATTAATTTTGAGAATTGGAACGTTGTTTATATAATTTTTGGTGAATTAGGAAATTCAAGAATTATTGAACCAAAGGAAAAAAATTCAATGGAATTTAGTTTTACAGAGTTCTAAGCTGTGCAAATAAAAGCTGGTTCAGGTGGTAAACAATTTAGTATCACTTAAGTAAATAAAAAATTTCTACTGGAATACTCACCCACCATAACTATATATGCGACTCGGATCGGATCTGGGTATAGTTGGAACAAAGTTCGAGTAAACTAGATGAGCAATAAAAAAAAAGTTGCCGGCCTTGTGACCCTGCAAATATAGGGCAGAAATATGAATGGTGTTCTACCTAATTCTGTCAACCATATCAAACAATAATTTCTTGTTCTTAGTTTTTTATATAGTGTATAAAATTATGACAAAAGTAATGAAGCGCGACAAATTAAAAATATGTATATATTCCAAGCATGAACGAGCTTACTGCTTATTTTATCAAACAATAAAAAGACATGTAGATTTACACCACATATAAAATGTCTAGAAAAAACATAAGAATTTTATAATTCCTTTTACAAATAATAAATTTTTAGTTTTATTACAAAATTTTCTTGATTGATTTAAATATGAAATTGATATTGTGTGTCGTTTCAAGCACTCTAAACGCTTAGAAAATAAAATAAATGTAATCAGAAAAATTGGTAAAGAACAACAAAAGAAAACCAATGATAATCCAAACGTAGATGGTATCAAATTCTCCCAGTTACAAGGTTGCGAAAAATTAGTTGATTCAGTAGTTATTTCAGCTTAAACTGATTTTCTGTACACCTAAAATACCCAACTAAATTCTATTAAAAAAAGAAATACCTAACTAATTATACGATTCATCCTATACATAGCAAATAATCCTAAACCACTCTTCATTTGCTCTTACTCTATATTATAGAACATATAATGTTTTATTATACGTCGAATTCGAGAGTTTCCGTTTTTTCTTCTTTCTCCTTCTTTTTATGTTTTATAAAAAAATTTAAAAACAGTTTTGGATCGAAGAAGTAATAATGGTTATCTCAAGAAAACTTTTGGCATTTGCCATTCTTCTTCTATTCTTGACTGAAGTTGTTTATTGTGATAAAGATTCAAAGAAGAAAAGTAAAAAAGGTTCAAAAAAGATATCAGAGAAAGATAAAGAAGAAACTTGTAACGAAAACACGTCTAAGAAATGTAAGGGTAAGGGTGAAAATATCCCCACCCCTACAATGGAATCTGGTGCCCCCGTTGGCACCCCAGTTGGTGGTGCCCTGCTCGTTGATGCAGGAGGGCCCGCCCCAGCCGCTGGTGCCCCCGCTGGTGATGTAGGAGGGGCCGCTCCAGCTGATGGTGCCCCGATAACTGAGGAAGGTCCTGTTAATCCAAAACCTATTCTAACCGGCTCGGGAAATCCTGGAAAATTGTTTAATGTATTAGATTTCGGGGTAAAATCTGGCCCAAACACGGATAATGCAGTGGTACGTATTTTGTGCAACTATATAACACCCTTGATGCATAGATGCACCCAACCGATGAAAAATGGACGCATATATATCATGTATCCATTTCTCATTGACTAAGTGCATATGCACCCGTGATCTGTACTGTTGAATAATTAACACGTCAACTGTTGTATTGACATGTCATTTATCCAATGTTATAGACCACTATGAACCACGTCTATGGTAGAATTTTTTAAATAAGCGAGTTTTACGTTGATTTCAGAATTTTGTTAAAGCATGGAGGGCAGCATGTGATTTTAACGGAAAGGCGACGCTTGTATTTCCTAAAGGCGAATTTCATTCCAGCGCAGCAGTGTTTCAAGGACCATGCAAATCTCTGATTGATGTTGAAATTCAAGGAACTATTTTGGCTGCATCAGATATTAGCAGTTACACAGATGATTTTTGGCTTTCATTTGAGAAAGTAGTTGGTTTGAATGTTTTTGGAAATGGTACCATTGATGGCCAAGGCCCCAATGTTTGGAAATATAAAGAGAAAGGAGGCTCAATGTTCCCAATAGTAAGCAACTTATAAAGTAAATAAAGGTCAGTTTGACATTGTTTTTTCAGAATCAATAGTTTTTGTCCTAGGAAAAACATGTGAGATGAGTTTTTTGGGACAATAACTGTCAGAATCTTGGGAAAGTAATGTTTAACTGGTGCTATTTTTTTATATATACATCTTTAGTTTCTTTCCTAAGCAATTTTTTTTGTTGTTGTAGAGTCTTAAGTTTATTGGTGGTGGAAAAATAATTATGAGTGGGCTTACTTCTATCAATCCTATGGGATTTCATGTTAGCATTGTTGATTGTGAGGATGTTTTAGCCACAAATATGCACTTGATTGCTCCTGACGACAGTCCTAATACCGACGGATTTCATATCAGTCAATCTACTAATGTTAGAGTTTTCGATAGTGTCGTGGGCACTGGTGATGATTGTGTCGGTGTCATCCATGGAAGTACCAATGTGGTTGTTAGAGGAGTTACTTGTGGTCCTGGTCATGGCCTCAGGTACGTAATAAACTATTATATTCCATCATATATTATTTTATTCTGCGAACCAAATCACATATATCTCTGTTATCTTAATAATGCGTTTGCTTTATGAAAAACAGTATTGGAAGCCTTGGCAAATATGACGATGAGAAGTTGTTGCAAAATGTTCTAATAGAAAAGTGCATAATGAAGAGTACGGACAATGGATGTAGAATTAAAACATATGCTGGATCACTTCCAAGTGTTGCTCAAAACATAACTTTTAGAGACATTGAAATGACCAATGTTTCAAATCCCATCATCATTGATCAATCCTACGGCAAAAAATCAACAGCGGTTAGTTTTTTTCTTCAACATAATCTAGTTACTGGAAACCATATATATTTAGCGACAGATTTTGTTCATTTACAAAGGATAAGCTAGGCCTTTTAAAATTTTTTGGCTGTGGGCAAAAGCTAAAAACGTAAGATCTTAGTATTTAATTATTTTCAGCTAGAAGATAAAACAGTATTACCAACAAGATTCAGGGACTGGTCCGTCGATACTATGCTTATTAAGTTGTATCGCTCAATTTCTTTAATTAATTAGTGACAAATCATAGTCGACAGATAATAAAAAAAATTATCTAATTATTTGAAAATTTTGGATATAGTCATTTTTAATCTACATCGAGAGCGAAAAAGGACCTTTTAAATAAGGAAATTGAAGTCTTCCAACAACCTTTTTCTTGAAAAGACTCACTTTAATTGATCGTTGTTCATGTAGTCGTTACTTTCTTTTTACTTAGCTTTCTTTTTTATATTAATATTTTCATAACTTGTTTAATGGTTGTGGATGTAGCCATCAAAGGTACAAGTAAGTAATGCACGATTCATAAACATAAGAGGAACAACACCAACAGACAATGGAGTAGATTTGCAATGCAGCAAGGCAGTTCCATGCCAAGGACTTGTATTGTCAAACATCAATTTGCAATATATTGGCAAAAAGGCAAAACCATTTGTGTCTAACTGTACTAATGCCAAAATTACCTATGAAGGACCCCAAGCTCCACCACCTTGCAATTGATCATTTTATTTGCAATTATTTCCTATTTATAATTTTTTAAATTTGATATCCATTCTTGTATAATATTACTTTCTTTTGTATTTTTAATTAATGACAGACATACTAATAAATTTTAAATTTTTTATGTATATTTAATAAAAAAAATTAACTACATGTCAAGTACATAAGTGATGATAAACCCATTCAATACAAAACAATTGTCTCATGTTATAAAGGTCTAATTTGTACATCTATGTACTATTAGTTAGTCTTATTTATTCCCAATTTATTCTTCAAAATTATATCTCTCTCAAGTGCAACTAGGTCTGAATAAGTTGTCGCAAGATCCTAAGTTGTCCACCGGCACCAAGGATTTAAGTATGGACCCGAAATCTTTCTAGCTTTTAGATTTTTTACTGTTATAACAGCATGTAGAGAATTTATTAGCTTTGAATTAAGTGTTGAATTGTATACTTGTACTACATAAATAAATAAAGCTCATCTAATATAAAACTAATTGAGTTCAACCTACATCACTTTTTATACTATTATTCAATCTTATTATTTATATTCAACATCTCAAACGCACATAACAGAAAAAAAAAAAAAAAAAAAACTAGTCTAAAGACCGTTACATGCATTTACAAAATTAAAGATCCTTTAGATTCTCCAAAAAATTTACATATGCTATAACAATCGAGCCCCATAGTTTAACATATAAACAATTAAATACATAAAATCAATTCAAGTTAATTACTGAAACTGATTCACCATTTAACTCCACGAAGACCAAATTAATTACAATTTGATCATCTTATTGCCGTTAATCTTAGAGAATTATAAATATCAAATGAAAAAAGAAAAATAAGATACAAAATTGTCATTTTATTACTTCAAAAAAGAAAATTGATAGTGAAAAATGAAGAGAGTGGTCTCATTGTGCATGAGACTACTATTAGCGGTAATAGTTCATACGACAACATTTCGAATCTGTGTCGCACTAGGCAGAATTCCATTAGCAAATGTGAATGACATTGGAGCTCCAGAAATATTTTCCGTCGATGCATACGGCGCACTTGCGGACGGGCAGACAGACGCTAACAAAGTATATATTGGATTTTCTCCTATCTCTGACTTCATTTTCTTTATTATTTAAATTTTCAATTTTTTATTCTAAAATGATTTTTAAATTTAATTTTCCTTCCAATATGGCATTTGGAAATTCCATTTAGCCTTTTTCATCAATTTACTTTAAAAAATGTGTGTTAACACTAAGAATAAACATTTAGATCTAGTATCAAAATTTTAAACTGAATTGATACTTGTAGTTCATTTCGCGTCATTTAGACACCAATTCGAATCTCAATGTTTGTTTTTCTTATGTTATAAAATTGTTCTGTTTTGAAAGTCATTTATGGCAGCATGGGAAGCTGCTTGTGCTCATCCCGGTGACTCGACCTTGTTCGTACCAGAGGGGTTGTACCTGGTTGGTCCGGTCATATTTACGGGCCCTTGCCACAATAACCAGTCGCCGGCGGTTCACATCGACGGATATCTGATTGCCCCGGGCAGGCTAGATGCCTTCCCAAAAGGTACATGGATTGAATTTCGGGGGCTTAACGGAATTAATGTAATGGGAAATAAGGGAGTGATGAATATTGATGGCCAAGGACAAGTTGAAGCATGGAAACAACCCAGCTGCGGGAAGTCAATATCGTGCGACATTTTAATTTCGGTAAGTTACATATAGAGAATGCGGTTTTTGTCCAATTGATTGCGTAAATGCTAACATGATAGCGTGACAATAACTTAACTCTGGTGTTTTTCCGATATTGTTTGTTATCGCAGACGTTGTTGTTTTCTGAAGTTTCCGATGGGAGTATCAGGAACATCACATTATCGAATTCGAAGGGATTCCATATAATAGTCCGAGACAGCAAAAACGTTACTATTGAAAATATTGTTGTTAAGTCTCCAGGGGATAGTCCAAACACCGACGGAATCCACGTCGGTGATTCCACCAATATTAACATTATTTCGTCTGTAATTGAAGCAGGCGATGATTGTGTATCGATTGGACCCGGTAGCAGCAATATTACCATTGCTCGTATTCAATGTGGTCCAGGCCATGGAATCAGGTACTCTTATACATTTACATTAATTTAATTTCTGAATTTAACAACCAATCAAACATAGTATGAGTGGCACATCCACAAAGTGGATGGGGTGAACAGTATTTGAATCCTGGCACCTGCAATTGCGTCAAAAAAAATTTTCTGAATTTAGCAAGGGATCCAAATTCGGTTGGTAATACAA
Organism: Euphorbia schlechtendalii; assembly: GCA_949673415.1. Lineage (NCBI taxonomy): Eukaryota > Viridiplantae > Streptophyta > Magnoliopsida > Malpighiales > Euphorbiaceae > Euphorbia > Euphorbia schlechtendalii. The sequence continues at coordinate 1,040 of CATIWQ010279642.1, read as the reverse complement.
AGGTGGATTAAATAGTCAAATTCCTTCTTAGTTTGGCAATTTTGTTGGTAGTTTTCCTTCTTTTTTGGGCAACATGAATGAGAAGGTTTGCTATTAAGGGTTTATTTTTAACCCATTGCTTGTTTCTTTCTTTCTTGATCAGTGTTGGGAGCCTAGGAAGATATGAGGGCGAAAAGGATGTGCAAGGAATTACAGTTCAAGATTGTGCATTAAAAGGCACAAAAAATGGCGTTCGAATAAAAACATTTCCAACGTCACCTCCAAGCTCGGCTTCCAACCTTATTTTTGAAGATATTGTCATGAACAACGTGTCCAACCCTATAATCATCGATCAACAATATTGTCCATCGAACCACTGTAATCATTCCGAGGTAAGATACACAAACTAAAGAGCTAATAGATTGATTAAATTAAGGCATGTGTGTATATATATAACTTATTATATTGGGCATAAGATTCATTTAAGAGTATAAATCTCAGTCCATATAATCATACAAGGACGTTATTAACTTGTTGAAAATTGTTATGTGTTGAGCAATGTGTCATTCTAACTTATTAGGATTAAATTGCTAATGCATTGACATATTATGCAAAAAAAAAGTTTGATTTTATCAGTTACTCCCTCCATCTACTAAATATTATCGTTTTAGATGGATTTTATTATCTCTTTTTTATTGTCGTTTTGTATTTTCAAGGTGTTTTTTTCACCAAGTTTCTCATTTTTACCTTTATTAATTTCTTCAACTTTATAGTCATAGTTCAATTTCCAACAAAAGGATGAAAAGCCTCTTGGGAAAGTGGATGCAACCTCCATTGGCGTTGTTTTATTGATCTTTCCATTAACACTTTTTTGAAGCAACAACTCATAAATGACCCTTCGTTCATCATCAGTCAGTTCCTTTCCTTTTCTAGATCTATTAATTTCACTCCCTGTACATAAGAGAATAAGTTTGTGAAAAGGATTCCATAAGAATATTAAACTCTTCCTTTTTATTATAAACTAAACAGAAAAAGCATAAACTCGTACAGGGAGTAAAATA
>CATIWQ010279633.1:0-28026 GCA_949673415.1 Euphorbia schlechtendalii | reverse complement strand
CTCCCAAGATTTACCTAGTATCTGCATTTGCATAAAAAACAACTACATACCACGTGAAATCTTTTATATGAAGTATAAAAATGACTAAAACTATAGTGTTTAATGTATGAAATTAATGTGATAATAAGTGTAATTACACACTTATCAGTAGCCAAGGTTCAGCCATCTGATTCTCATTCCAGGGCAGATGCTGAAATAAACATTTCTTGAATTTTGCGGATAAATCCCACACTACATCAAGTTACAACCAAAGAGACTCTTCCTGGATTTCCTAATCTCTGATAACTTGTCGAATAACTAGCACGGAGTCATCGTTGATAGTGACTTTCTATGCACCAACATTTCTCAAAGCTTGCATACAAAAGAGGCACGCCTAAAAACTCTAAGACCTGCCCTACTATGATTCATAGCTCCATCAAATAATATAGTCCACTCTTCATCAATTGATTCAATGGCCGCAAGCCGCTCATATAGAAAATATAAGTTCTCGATGTTGTTGGAATCTGAGGCCTGATTAGTAAGAAATTCTAAGATTACTCGACCCTTGATAACCTTTTTCATGATATATTCAATATCAAACTTAGAGAGAAGAAGTAATCAGCAGGAAAACTTGAATTTGGTATGACTAGATGCAGTGCTTAAGCTTTTTAGTGAGCCAAACCATGGTCGTACACGTCTACTCAACCACCGTGTATTGGCTTTCATACTCGATAAGCTTCTTACTCAAATAATACACTACATGATCACGCTTATCATCATACTCTTAAACAAGCATTGCCCCTACTAAATATTCTACGATAGCTAGATGGAGGATGAGAGGCTTGCCAAGAGTCGGAGGCTTAAGGACTATTGGATTGATCAAATAAGTCTGGATCCTATAGAAGGCTAGTTAGCATTGATCATTCTAGATTATCGGCTCCTGCTTTTTTAACAACTTGAATATTGGTTCAGAACTAGTAGTCAACCGAGTTATGAAATGACTGATGAACTAAAGTGACCCAAGAAATGATCATACCTCCTTTTCTCATCTAGGAGTTTTCGTGTCATGGATAGCCTTTATCTTATCCTAATCCATCTTTATTCCCCTTTAGCTCATGATGAGCTAGCAATTTGCTAGACGTCACATCGAAAACACATTTCTTTGGATTGAGTCATAGGTTGTACTTCTCTATCCTTGTGTGGAAATGATCTAACAACTCTGGGTGTTCTTCTTGAGTTTTAGATTTAATTAGCATGTCATTGACATAGACCTATACCTCTTTATGGATCATGTCATGGAGCAAAGCCATCACTGGCCACTAGTAAGTTGCGCTAGCATTCTTTAACCCAAATGACATGACTTTGTAGCAATACACTCCCCATTCATCATGAATGCCGTCTTGACCATGTTGACAATGTCCATAAGAATCTAGTTGTATCTTGAGAAATAGTCCATGAAGGAATACATTACGGCCCTAGCTATGCTATATATTAATAAGAAATATGAGGCAACGTGAAGTCATCCTTTGGCGACGCTTTGTTGAGAACTATGAAGTCCTTACAATCTCTAACATTCCCATCCATTTTAGCTACGGGAAAATATTTGCTAGCCATGTCCGATATTCGATAACCTTGAGGAACATGGCTTCTAGTTGCTTTTCCACTTATGGCTTAACTTTATATGCCCATTCCAGAAGGAGCCAGCGTAATTTTTACTTTACTATCTTGAATTTCGATTAGTTAGAATTCGATGCTTTGCGATCTCTCTGTCTACCCCCAGCATGGCTTCATAAAACCACGCCTAAGCACATTTCAATCTCTCTCTTTTCACTAGGGTTTTAATCATTGGATATAGTTACCATTTTAGGTGATTCATTTGTACCCATGTTAATTACATGTAAAGAGACATTTTGCATGCTAAAGACAATATGCGCAGATTCAAATGAATGTATGTCGTCAAGTGCAACATCAAACAAGTAAGAAAAGTTTGGATATTTCATTTCATAAAATTCCTCATAGGGAGAGTTTTTTACATAAAAAACTAGAAATATTGAAGATTACATCATCAACATAATCATCCTCCACAAGCGAAGGGCCTTCTTTGGTAGCATCCACCAGAGTAGCCTTGGATCTCTAGCCAAGCTAGCAATTAGGCTGGTTGAGCAATAACCTCTAGAGTAGCGAAGGAAGGTGACTTCATATTGATAACAGCAAATACTAAAGCAGCAAAGTTTGGAGGAGCTGGAGGATGGGTAAGGGGTCTACTAGGTTGAGCTGTAGGAGGAGTGAGGGGTCCACCAAGAGAGGTCAACTAGGATAAGCTAGAAAAGGAGTAATTGGAGGAAGGTTACCTTGAGAAGGCTCATCGGGAGAACATAGCATCATTCCATCAAGATAAAGAGCTAAATTCATCTCTTAAATTACCCTTTTTTCACATCCTCAACCATAGCTTTGGCTATCTTTTAAACGGTTACGATAATGGGGCCTCCTTTAGTCTACACTCACTTCCATTCTTTCTACATGAGGACTTCAAGAGATTTGGTGAGAGAATCAATAGTAGCTTCAATTTCTCCCATGGAAGATTAATCAATTTCAACAACTCTCGTGATTGATTTGCCCTTCTCTTTGTCATTGACGGGAAGAGGAGAGGAAAAGGGGAATTTTTTTAAGAGGCTCTTCTTAACTTGTCACACAACAATTATCATAGCTAAAGACATTGTTAAAGATCTCAAACTCGGGCCACATCTAGCCTTCATGCTCCATTGGCTCTAACTGATAAATCTAACTAAGTTTCATGTTACCCTTTTTCACATCCTCGATCATAGCTTTGGCTATCTTTTAAACGGTTATAATAATGGGCCCTCCTTTAGTCTACACTCAATTCCATTCTTTCTACATAAGGTATTCAAGAGATTTGGTGAGAGAATCAACAGCAGCTTCAATTTCTCCTATGGAAGATTAATTAATTTCAACAACTCTCGTGATTGTTTTACCCTTCTCTTTGCTATTGACAGGAGGAGGAGAGGAAATAGTGAATTTTTTAGAGGCTCTTCTTAACCTATCAAGCAACAATTATCATAGCTAAAGACATCATTAAATATCTCAAACTCGGGCCACATCTAGCCTTCATACTCCAGGGCTCTGACTGCCCCTTGCATGGCACTTACCCACGGTAATCGAAACTCATAATATTATAGAAAATATGCCTTTTATGTTTGTAGACCTTGTTGCAGGATGGATAAAACCTACTCTGAAATTGGGAATAAGAGGTTTGGGGTCTAAGGCCTCCAAAGTGCCTTGATGATGTTTCCCTAATTCCTTTCACGGAGTAGTATAGGTAAAGCACTTCTTAGTTTTCCAATATTCTTCTAGAAATGGAGGTACCTGATAAGGAATTTCTTGTTTCCCTTGGCTACTATGGCTACACGGAACCCGAATTCCTTTTCCTCAAATGTTATAACTACTAGCATAGACTCTTCATCGGCCTTAATGGTGATGACCTTACCATAATGATATAGCTTGCTTTTTAGTGGAGGGTAGAAGAAACAATGCCAATAGATTGGATCTAGAGCCTACCTAAGAAAAGAGAGTAGGTGACTGGGATATCCAGAATAGTGAATGTCACTTGGGCTTTAACATCCCCAAGTGACATATCTGCCTCAAACACTCTAAAAACCCCATGATTCGTATCATCGTAGGCTTGGATGATTATATAGGATTTCACAAACTTGGATTCATTGAGGCCCAAATGGGGAAGGACCTTTAAGTGGAAAAGGTTGAGTGCAGGTTCATCATTTACCATGACGCAAGGAATCATTCGACCAAAAAATTTAAACCTAAATGAAGAGGACCTTGTTATACTTATGAAATTCTGCGGGCAGATCCGACAAGTCAAAGCTTATCACACCGGGCTAGTATTTTAGGGGAAAACCTTGGCCTATAGTTGCACACATCTGAACAACAAAAGTAGTGAGAGTTGTATCCATCTCAACAAGTTTTTAAACAAGTTCATTATAGTGTACATCAGATAAAGTAACCAATTGCCAAATACTGAACTTGGACTAGGTGTTCTTGACTTGATTGACAGGGCATCAATTTCTAAAGATGATTCATCATATTATGGTGGGGAGGAGGGTCATCGATGGTGAGCTCCATGTCCATTTCCTATTGCTAGCCTTTACACGCTCGAGCTTATCAAGCTGATACACTTAGCTGCTACGAGTCAGTCACAAAACCCCTTCTTCTATCACATTCATCTTAGTAGCAGACTGAACTAGTTAGCTAGGAATAGAACGCAACATTGAAACATCTTTTAGCTCATAACTATCCAAGTCGATTGGGTTAAGGCTCACAACACCCACCTCTTCTTCTCTTGTCAAGGATTTCTTTCTCTACTCAACTTCATCATATAACTGTCAATATTAATCAAGATAAGCATTTCACTCCCAACCATATCCACAGACTTTTCTTCCTCTCCTAAGATTTCAGTGAGGGTAGTAGTTGATTTTACAATTTCATGAACTAAATTATACACATCAATTGACTATTGTGCTATAGAGTGAAACCACTAATATGACTGTAATAACATATCTAAGACAATATTCGAAGGGAGGGTCACTCGAAAACATTAACCTAGTATCCCCTTGCTAGGACATGTGCTCGATCGTTTTAGCCTTCGCAAATACGTCGATGTTGCTCTCGAAATCATCCAACTCCAAGTGGTGGTGATAACTAAGAAGAAATACCCCCATTCAGAAAGCCAACTTCCATATTAAAGCTAGACTTAGGTGAAGCAACACCTTAAGGGTCATCCATCTATGGCAATATTCATTAAAGTTTTTTACCAAATCTCTACTTCCAGTTGCATAGCTCATGTATACCAACTCTTGATTTCTCATTATAAAAAAATTGGGCACAAAATTATTGGCACAATATTTTCCCATTTTGTCTTACATTGATAGGAAAGCTCATGAACTAGTCAGATGCCATTCCAACAAGAGAGCATGGGAATAAAGAGACCAGATTTCGATCCAAAAGGCCTTACCCTTTTAAGATCGATATAACGGATGATATAGAAAGAAGGAGATCCCACCCCATGATAAACATAGATTTTAGATATACTAAAATGTGGTTCAGAAAATCACAAAGGAGAAGGTCCTCTGGTCAAGTTGGATTCATCTTCTAAAGCATTCATAACAATATTAAAAGGGAAACTGATTCCCACAATCATAACTAGTTGCTCCTCTCTCTAGCTTGCTTCAAGAGATGGAAAACAACCTTTAGACTCATTCCAGTGTTAATCATCCCTACATTCTTCTCAAACTAAGGTAGGGGTTAGATAAAGGGCTTGGTTTTAGAGATACAGAATGGATCTTATTCTGAGCCACCAATTCTAGATGTTCTTCGGGAGAAGCTCGTAATTGTTGGTATGATGCCTATCTGTGACATGGTAGGTACAGAAGTTTCTCCACTCATTAGCCTTTGGTGGTGCATAAGGCTTGAGATTATCAAGATACTTAATCTTGTGGAGCTTAGCAAAGAGCTGAGTCAGGGTTAGAACATAAGGTGAAACTCCTTTGCGAACATTATTAGAAGTTCAAACAGTTGATACTTCAACATGTAACACTACCTAGATTATTGTATGCGCATTATCTTACTTTTTTTGCTAGAGCAGGATTAAAAGAAAAATTATCGTTTAACTTCTTGTACCATGTCTTACCCTGACTCATGTCAAGGGTATGCTCAAGCCCATGGATCCTTTCCAAATTCTCTACTTTAACATGTACTTCATTGTAGTGTAAAAATTCATATGCATCTAGATGTACCCTATAAAATGGCAACTTTCATTTCCATCTAGCAATAGAAAACCATCTCTAAAAGACTAAGTCAATCTTTCAATAGGTCTACATATCCATCATTCTCCCATTATAGGATTTGAATGTCCCCGCAGGCTTTGCTCTATCGCTTCCAAGTTCTGGATGGTGGTTTTTAACTAGCTAGTGAAGCCCTATTGCTCAATGAAGGCCTTAGATAGGCACCCCCAATCAGTAACAATATCATCAGGATGGTTGTTAAATAGTTCATCGGCCGATACCCCTACGGTGGTGATGAACTTTTAGGTATAGACCATATAGCTTAGCTTCCTTGCACTCACAATAGTTTGATAGTTTTTTATACGCAAACAGGCATCACCCACTTTTTTGTACTTGATGAGCTCAAGCATTACAAAAATATCTGGGACCCAATCTTCATCCCTTGCAGAATCAGTCCATTGAGGATAGGTAATGATAGGAATAGCCTGAGATGTAAGAAATTGTTGCCATAAACCAGCCATTTCAAGGGATAGACCTTGAGGAATAAATCCTTCAACTCTTTGGACAAATACTTCTTGGCTTTGAGTCTTAGGAGCAGCTGGGGAAAGCATATGAAGCTGAGTATAAACATTGCCCCTTGGTATGACCAAGAATTGCAATGCAGTTTGCAACTATTAAAGGAGCCTTGTAAGTGAGTTAACCCTTGGATAGGCATAGGTAAGGTCTGAGATGCAAATCCTTACGAAGAAGGTAAATTTACACTAGGGAGATGCAGTTGAGCTCCTAAACCAAGATAAGTACATAAAGTATTCATGAATGGACTAATAGTCAACAAACGAATAATGGCTCCAAAAACCCCTTGAAGAAAAGAGTTAGGCATGAATTTCCTATACAATCCGTACTGGAAAACATTCTATGAATTCCATATTGGACGTGTAATAATAGCCCAATCCTTGACCTTATAGAAGATAACAAAACTAAACCAACCTGGATATCAACTAATATTGAGTTCTTTAATTCCAAAGATAACATGGATTGGCTTAATGAGTGGACGTATGCCCTTGGCTAACTGTGGGATGAAATTTAATTGATCTTAGCTGGAGCTAGGTATCTTCCTAAGGATGATGCTCATTGTCAAGTGAAGGAAGCTTAGATTCAGAAATCTTGTCAGAGTTCTTTTCTTCGACTAAAAGCTCCCTCATCAAAGCTTGAAGAGTGACATGAAGTTGTGGGCTAGATAGCATCCTAGTCAATGCTGCATCAGTATCTCTCCATTTCCAAACTGGTGGCCTCCTCCTTGATTGGGGTTCGCTAGGTGATGATGGTCACCCTAATAACTAGTATCTTCTCTAGAAGGATTAAACATAATTTCTGGCAGTGAGAATACGACTGAATGAAGATTAAAATAAACCCTCACTAGTATCGTAGTATGCAAAACGAACTTGAATGGTCATGATGACCTTTGGCAACAAATGAATGAGATGCTCCTTCGATCGAACCCACGCTGAATACCGAACCAAATATAGAATCAAGATATACATGTCTTGATGTTTTATAGATTTACGATTCCTAAAGGTTTTTTAAACACTCATGAAGTAGTGAAATAATATACCAACCTTTGGGTACTGAGGCCCAGAAAGATCCATGTGATCTCTCAAGAGATGAGCGTAAATGTGGTAAAGCAAAGTGAAATGTTTGGTTTTTAAGTGTGGGGTGAAGGAATGATTGTAGTTCCCTACCACGATAATAATCCCATGTTACAACAAACTTGGGTGTGTGGACTCTTATTTTTGGGTAAACAATGTGTTGTACCCTCATGTTGTGTGAATGAGTTGATGTTTATGATTATCAGGTATCACCTATGCGATGAAATGAATGAATTGAGTCATATGACTTAGTTTTGGCAGAGTTTTGGATGCCAATTAGACATTACAAATGAGTGGATATGTTATGTCGGTGCGTTACTTAAGGTGATGGGACCTCGAGTATCTTTAAAGTTAACGAATATCGATGAGGTATTCTATGATTATTTGGATTTGATTATTATGATGCCATGATACTTCATGAGCGCTATGAAATCGTAACTAAATAAAAGAATGATTATGTGTGAGTTAGAGTCTGCACGAAAGAATGTGGTTAGTCTGATGTACATCGTGTGAAATATTGCTTTTATTTATGTATGTAAATGGATGGAGAAAAGCGAATTAAACACATAACATGTAGCATGCACGCCAAAATAATTCTTCCAGCTATATGCCCCCCACGAAATAAAGAATTTTGCTTCTAAGTTTGAGCTTAGATCATATTGACACCATGAGCATGTCAAGAAGCGACCTTGCATAAATCATGTAGAAACGCTTTGGTACACCTTAAGGGAAGTTGTTATGGTGATGCTATATAAGTTTGATCATAAGGGTTGCTAATGTAGCAGACTCTTGTTTCACTATGATACACTCCAAGTCTCTTCCTAAATAGGTGGGAACGAGGGAAGTAAATGCAATATTGGAACAAATTATGCATTACTTAGGCATCCTTTATCCCCATGGGGGTCACAAATGATACTTTCGTAGCTTCATGCTAAAATTTTGCACCCTAACCTTAAGGCTAATTCGTCTAATGAATATACTTTGGTGAAATAATTTAGAGGTGGATAAAATCATTTAACATCCTTTTAATTCTCGTTAAAGTCTTTTGAACTTTTAATTTTAAAAAAAGAACAATCACCAACAGAGTCGCCACTATGAGCGGACGATGTTTTACTCACGCGGTCGGTGTGAGGCATAGGGCTCGTGAAATGGGGCGTGGACGTTTTAGGAATGAGAGAAAGAAAGTTTTGAAATACTCGAGGCCTAAACCTCTAACCTACGTTACGGAGTCGCCACCAAGATCAGCTCTTTTGGGAAATTCGGTACAACCTAGATCCATTAAGCCTAAACAGTACCATAAGACATAGATACAGATCTGGATGAGTTACCTACTTCATCCTTTTTGAGTTAGAATTTCATAAATGTCACCACCTTTAATATATTTCATTGATATTTGTAGTCATTTTCGAATTATGTTTAGCGATTTATAACATTCACATTCGGAAAAACGTAAATAAATAAGAGCGGTAAATAAACATGTAGAGAAAACAAAATAAAGTAAAAATGCTTCTAACAAAGGGATAAAATAATACATATTTGGTGATACAATTGGTCATAAATACATTTAATCTATAAATACATTTATTTTTACAAATTACAATACCCGAAGGAAAATAAAACTAGCATACATTTAGCCTAAAACTACCTGCACCTGTAAAGGGTTAGCACAATTATGTATCACACCACAAATAGGGGTTATATACAATACAAGGCTCAATTAAATATGCATAAGTTAGATTAGGGTGATGATTAAAAGCGTTATGCTTCGATTGATTTTTAAAAGTGGAAATTCGAGTTTTCAAGCAATTTCTTGCAAAAAAGGGTTAATTTTAGACTCGATTCTTTCTCATTCTAATTATTTTAAGATGCCACATGGTGTAAAATGCGGTCAGATATCAAGGAATATATGTTCCTATCATTGGGGGAGTCTAAAATGGTATAAAAATATGAAATCCATGTGAAAAAAGGCTTAAAGAAGGTTCTGTCTAAAAGGCAGACCAGTGCTCCTCTAAGGTACCTCGGTGGTGGCCTGATTAAGCCATTGGAGGACCGGTGTTGGTCTAGTACCCCCAGGGGTGGCTTGGCTATTACAGGGGTGCCGGCATGGCACAAAGGTCCCGGGAATATGATACTTAATTCCTCAAAACCTTTTGTTTTTGCACAGGATAAATGAAAAATGGATTTTTTAATCGAGGTCAGTCTCATTGGTGCGGAATCCTTGTAGTTACTTCGACACCTTTTTCGTTACTTAGGTGCCCCTCCGATAAGTACAGGGGTGTCGATCAAACTACATAGGCGCTGGTCTAACAACAAGGGCACGGGTCTAACTACAAGGGCATCGGGTTAAAAATCATTTTTCGCCCACAAAACCAAGCAAAATCACAAGCCCAAAGTCTCCAAAAACTCATAAGCTTAGTGGAGACAATTTCCTTAAGAAAAGTCCCCAAAGTCTTTTCTGTTGATTTGTTGGACGTATGTGAAGAAAACTTTGAATAAATGCCAAAATAAATTAAAATAAAATGTAAGAAGTGCAGCTTTTGAGTTATTTTATGTTATGTGGAAAGAAAATTTAGAGATCTACCCAAGTTGTGAAGACCAAAACAAGGTTTTAGTTGAGAAAATTTAAAGAAAAATTGAATTTTCTAAGCCTTTTTTCAACTTTTTTCCCAAGTTTATATTTTTCTTACCAATAAAATATTCTCTCACCAAAAATAGAAAGAGTGATGTGACCCCACTCTATTCTCTTTTTAAGTTTTTATATCATTTTAGATCGGTAAAAAAGGAAGGTTAAAAGAAAAAAAATGGAAACAGGGTAACAAGGGGTGAAAAAATAATTTTCACCCGGTGCCTCTCTAATATTATGAAGATGGCCTAGTAAGGTAAGCTACCTGCCGCCCTCGAACACACTAGATCGGCACCAATCTGGTTTACAGGGGCACCAGACTAGCAGCAGGGGTGCCGGGCTCGGAACACCCCCTGAGCACGGCGAAGGCAAACCAGAGGGGCATGCTATTTTTTAGTCATTTTATACTTTATTTTAATATTCTTTCATATAAATTTTGATTTTTAATATTTTTTAATATTCCAATGTGAAGAAAAAAAGGTTTTAAAATACTAAAAACACTTGCATTATTTTCTAACAAAGGAAAAACAGATATAAAACTTTCAAAAAAATTTTTCTAAAGTTTAAAATAAATATTATAGCATGAAGGAAATGTTAGGTTTGCCGGAAAAACTTCTTTGCATGTCGTCTTAGCCCGGTTTTGGAAATGCAAAAGCCCAGAGAGCAAGTATAAATGTAAGCTTTCATCATCGTTTCGCGAGAGGGGTCAAGAATCTCGTGCTCACAGTAGCATTTAAAGTTTAGATGATATAAAAATTTAGTGAAGTTAATTTTAGCTATATAATGTTCAACATTTCAATGATTCATCCAAATAACTGCTAGCATTAGAGCAAGATAACATTGATATCACTTATTAGTAGCAGATAACACTATATATCTCTAAAATGATATGATATTGTAAACTTTATGCCCAAGCACTAAAATTTTGTCCTCAACTTTACCCAAAATACCAGATACTAATATATGGATGTTATCCAATTATGCAAAGATCTATCAGCTTTTTACACAAATGAATATGTGTTCGCCCAATATATGTCACTGAAGTCTAACATGTTTTTAAGAATTAACTCTTTTCATTGCACTACACAATCGCTATGAAATGTTTGGTCCATAAAAAAACTTCAAACAAGCGAACTCTTATTTTTCTGTTCCTTTCTTCTGAATTAATTTTAAAAATAAATTATTTTTTATTTATTGTTATACAATATTTCTGATCATGAATCCAACATAATTAAAAAAAAGTATATTATAGCTTTTTCGATTGATTATTGTATTAATAATTACTTACATTTTACTTTTTAATAATAAATCTAGAAAGGATAAATTTGAAGTTTACAAAATGATTAGATTTGTAACATTTGTTACTTTAACCATTATTTAGATACCGATCAATAATTTATGATTGCATAAAAAAAAGAATTAATAAAATATTATTGGAATATGATAAGATATGAAAGCAAGAATGACTAAGGGGAAATGATATTTTCGTTTTAAATCCAGAAAATTTTTATTACGATGTCCGAATATATATTAAGAATAAACTTGAAAAAAATGTCTTGTGATTTCACTATTCTTTTAAAAGAGAATTGCAAATTTTTTCCCAAAACCGATATAGTGGTTTCCAAAGGTTAGCAAAAAAAATGATAAAAATATTTTTTTGTTGAAGAATAGTGATGTTACATAAGGTTTTAATCAATTCAACATACTAATTGATAAAAAATGATAACTTTATTATTTAAAAATTGTGTATAAGGTTTGTGTAGCTTTTCGAGATTTTTCATAATTTTTACAATTTTTTCAAGTTTATCATATTTAAATTAAAAAAATACTAGCACTTTTCGAAAAATATTAAAGTTTATTACTGACGTGTATTGGTTTTGATTAACCAAGTCACAAAATTTTTGGCTAAAAATAAAAAAAGATTACACTTTCTAATAACATAATTTAATATTAACTTTGCCCCTATTTGATAAACAATAAAACTACACTTTTTTTAATTTTACCTTATATTATTTTTTGAAAAACCTCCGGAGGAACAATGTGTACCTCCATCAGAAAAATATTGGAATATGTGAAAATTTCGGGGCGAACGTCCCAACTAGGTTGATACGTTCGCTTACCTACAAAATACTCATCCCTCCTTTCACTAAAAAGAGCAAATCACAAAGTGATTAGCCCAAAAAAAACAAGATTCATATACAACTTACGAGCAAAGAAAATTTGAATCTACTAAAAGATCTGAAGCAACAATAGTGAAATTTTTGTTTCTAATCTTGAAGAATAACCAACACTTGACTATACTCGAAATTAGCAAGTCATCTAGATCGGTGACCCCCTCAAAAATGAGTTTGTTTCTTCTTTTCCAGATACTCCAAACGATTGAGAACCATAGAGCCGTCGCGAACTCTCTCTTGACACCTAAAGGAAAGAATGATCTCCATAGCTGAAGGAACTTGTAAGGGCTGCCTGGGATTTGAGTTGAAATTCCGAGCCATTTGAACGTTGAGCACCAAACGGACCAACTATCCTTGCAAAAAGGAACACGTGGTCAATCGATTCCGAAGCTGAGCAGTTGGGGCAAGATGCATCCGAAAGATATACACATCCTCTCGAAATAAGGAATTCTTTACTCGGGATACTTTTGTGAAGCACGCGGAAACATACAAGTTTTCCAAATCAAATCAAAAGAAACTCTAGGAATTTGCCCAAAAGCGTCTTCATAATAACCATTGCAAAATGATGCTGCTAAATAATGTTTGTGCGATCCAATCCTCCAAAGAATAAGGTTGTCATTTCCCATGAAAGAAGGAATAATTGGTGCCGAGGTTGATGCACCTAAATCGTAGAGGAGAAGATGGATGGGGCTGTTTCCAGAATTAATTCTTTCAACAAGAAGCAGCTATTTATTTCCGCGAACCGAAGACGACGAGACCAAAGCGGTTTGCCTTGGACCAAGCTGCCGAACAACTCCTGACAAACCAGCTTGATCGATCCTTCTTTTCTTCCACATAGCTGCTAAAGATCACTGAAGATATCCTTAAAAGGTCCTCTCGAAGTCCAATTATCAAGCCAAAACTTACCCGAGCAACCATTCCCAATTAGAATAGAAACATTTTTTTAGGAAAAATCCCAAAAACACTACTGCCGACAGCAACTCCCTAGTATATTTCTCCAAATTGGAGAGAGTTTCGATGCATCACAATTTCATAAATACCACCACGAAGCAAGGCCATGTCTATTTGCACAAAAGTATGACCAAAGGGACTAATCATCTCTATTCCGAAGGTGCCAAATCCATTTCAAAATGAGGCTACAATTCATTAATTTAAAATCTCGAATATATAAGCCACCTAAGTGCTTCGGTAAATTGATTGTGTCCCAACTGACCTTGCATAGACCTTTATTAGTCGAATCTCCCCTCCAAAGAAAATTACGCATGATACTCACCAATTTATTTTCTACAGCTATCAGAAGTTTGTAGAGTGAAAGCATGTAGATCGGAATTGATGAGAGTACCGATTTAATTTAGATTTCTCTCCCCACGTAAGATAGGCATCTCTCTTTCCAAGTTGCAAGACGGGGTCTGAAATTTTCTCACCAACAAACCCCAATTACATGAAGCCAAGATAATACAAAAATTATACTATAACTTTTTCGATTGATTATTTTTTTAATAATTACATATTTTAATGATAACAAATCTAAAAGGGAAAGAAGTTCCAATTTACATATAGATTTGAATCATATACAACTTTAATAATTATTTAGATACCAATAAATGAATTATGATTACATATTTGTTTGGGATGGCAGTTAATTTGAGAACTCTGTGGAAAAGAAACATTCAGCTTGCTTGAGAACTCTGAGGAAAAGAAACATTCAGCTTGCAAGTCGAGAACGGTATGATTCATTGTGATGCTGGATTGGTCATATGTGCCCATCTCTATTTGGGAATTCGATTTTTGACTAGGCTAGTGGACAGTAGGTTGTGTTGGATTTTGCGGATGAGGCTAATGGTTTTTTGTGGGAAGCTACGGATCATGGGAGCTTTTCAGCATCTTCGTTTTGTATGGCTTTTTATCATATCTATTATTGAGTGGAGCCACAAATTGATTTTATGCTGATTTGGAAAGCCACTGTGATGTCGAAAGTTAAGTTTTTTGCGTGGTTATTATTGCAAGTGCGGCTGCCTACAAACAGTTTCTTGGTTGCTAAAGGGTGCTTGAATGTGGGGAGGGACAAATGTCCGTTTTGTGATTTGATCGAGACGGTAGACCATCACTACAAGAAAATGCACTATTTGTGACAACAATTTACTTGTCACTATAATTGTTGTCATACAAAGCTATTATTTGTTACAATAAAAATTTTAATGTTACCACCAATATTTGTTCTGTGAAATTTTTGTTATAATATTGTCACATATAATAAATCTATTGTGGCAATATTATATAATCGTAGCTTATAATTTTTTGTGACAACTTAAGTTGTAACGAACAATTTAGAAACCGAGACAATAACAATTTTCTATCACAAAAACTATTTTATTGAGACATAAATAATAACAATTTATTATTTTTGTGACAATAACTTTGATTTGAAACAAAAAGTATGTGAGTTACAACTAATGGTTATCATTAAAATTATTCAATATTTGACAATTAAAATTTTACCATCACAAAAATTACCTTTATGACAACATAAAAGGCTTGTTACAAGAAATTATTATTTTTGTCATAATAATTTTAATTTGAAACATAAAAAATATGCAAATTAAAAATAGACCTGGGCACATGCCCGTTGACCCGCGGGACCCGTCCATGTCCGCTCCTCATGGGATGGACTTGGGCATGGTAATTGGAGATTAGGCCTGGCTTGAACCCGAACTGACACGAGTCAAATATATGTTGGGCTTGGTTTTAATATTAAAACTCAAGTCAGACCCGAAATAATAATTAATATGTTAAAAAATATATATTTATTTTTATTTAATCATAGTAATTTTTACATGGTTGAAAATTTCATTATTTTTTTGTTAAAGTTTAACATTTAAACTCAATTTTGTGACATATACTACAAATATATTTTAAATCATTTTTTAGTAATGAATATAATTTTTTTAAACAATTAATAGTTAAGCTTACAGGCTGGGCTTGGTTTTGATTATTTTATTAAGGACTCGGCCGACCCGAGCCCAATGTATTTTTTCATGGATTGAGCCGGGTTTGGGTAACTCATTTTTTAGTTAGACCCGATAAGGCCTGGCCTGAACCTGACCCAGTCCGGCCCATGCCCAGGTCTAATTGCAACTAATAAATGTCACAAAAAATTCAATATGTGACATTAAAAATCTTGATATCACAATTTATTTTGGTGACAACATAAAATAATGCTCTTCATTAAAAATATTCGATGTGGTAGTAAATTATGTATTGTCACAAAAAATACATATGTGTGACAACATAAAAAAACTTTTAACAAATAATTTATTAGTTATGTGACAATAAATTTAGCTTGAAACAAACAAAATACTTGAATGATAAGTTATAGTTGTAACTAAAAATATTTAATATGTTGCAATAAGTTTTGAATGTCACACAAATGCAATAATTGTGACAACATAAAAAAGATTGTTACAAAAGTTGATTAATTTTGTGACATGTAACTTGAAACAAAAATTATTGTAGTTACAAATCTTGGTTGTAAGTAAAAATATTTAATTTGTAACTATAATTTTTGTTATGCTTGCGAAAATGATTGATTGAAAATATGATAACTTTATTGCAAACAATTAAATTAGTTTTAATGACAAAAGTTTAATTCGAAATAAAAATGGTTACAAACAATTTTTGTAACAAAAAATATTCAATAATTTTTAATTATTTTTTATGATCACGTAAAAAGCGTGCATGACAAAAAAAAAGTTTATTATAAAATAAATATGCTGACTTATCATTATAATTTTGATTTTGATAAATACTGTATCATTTGTTCATGCTTTAAGTGACTTTTCCTTTTTTATAATTTAATAAATTACATTGGACACCATTGAATTAATCAAATGGTTAGCAAATATAGTTTCAAGAAATAAAATCACTATAGAAAAACTGATAATAAAATTGTATTATTATTATTATTATTATTATTATTATTATTATTATTAGTATTATTATTATTATTATTATTAATTTTAATTTTAAATAGGCTATTTAGAGGACACTTGAATTTGTTTCTAAATTTCATTTTCTCCCTTGACATTATAAAAGTTACAAATAAATACTTGAACTTGCAAAAATTTTTCCAAATAATTTTCTACACTTACAAAAAGTGCACCGAATTTCCTCTTAATACCACATGTAAGAATCTTATTAGAGAGAGAATATCATGAATATGAAGTTTCTTAAAAGTCAAGACCAATCAGAAATTAACATATGATATTGAGATATAAACTGATGCATTTTTACCAATTTAAAAAATTATTTTGAACCCTCACTTGGAAAAATGGATTAGAGACAAATTTAGAGGATCCATGTATTAAATCTTTTAAATATTTTTAATGTTTAATATAAGCTAAAAACTGTGACATTAAAATTTTGTTGAATAAATTTTTAAGAGGGAAAATTCCCTTTACTTCCATTTTTTTAAGTTTCCCCCTTTATTTATTTTTCACGTCTACCCTCTAATTCAATTTTAAATCTCTTCATCAGATCTATAATTTCCTAATCCACATTGTCTCTTGTTCGCCTCCATGTCCTCTTCTCTTGCGCTTATGATTCCACCCCCCAAACCCTTTTTAGACCTCCATTGTCGTCGCTTCATACTCATAACCTTTAAGTGGGCGTGTCGTGATTGCTTAACTAGATGAAGTTTGTATGTTCCTTAATTATCAATTGTTAATGATGTTAGGGTTTTGATTGGTAACTGTGAGTTTATCTATTTCAATTTTTTTTCAGTTATTTGTAGGATGATTTTTCATGTTTGTTCTATATATACTGAAGATGCCGCTAATCTTAAAGTAACTGCAATTTGTTGGTAATTTAGCCCAAGTGGACAATTTCTCGGATTCTCTTCACCTTAAAAGCTATCCAGACTTCGATCTGACTCCTCTCCAATCTCTCTGCTTCTTGGAGCTCCAAATAAGTAAGTTTTTTCTCCTTTTTGCTTTGAAAAATGCATTCCTAGTTACAAATTTGAGTGAATATATGTGTTTCAATTTAGGGAAATCATTTAATTATTGGTGAAGTAGTTTCCAGAGGTTTTTAAGCTTTAGGTTTGATAAAAATTATAAAATTGAGGTTTTTCTCAAGGGTTCTATTGTGGCTCTTTCTTCTTCAGATCTATGCTTACCCGATCTTTCCATTTTGGCTTTCTCGTTCTAGTCATTTCTAGTTACCTAATCTAAACCGTAAACGTGGTAAATTTGATCGTTAGTTTCACAATTTCTGATTTGGTTCTGGTTTAATTTTCATTTTGTTTTCAACTACGGCATATATTTTATTTTTGATGTAATCCACCTTAAACCTGATCATTTGTCACTTGACTCTCATTGCTATGCTTCTATTAAATATGAATTATTTATACAAATATCAAGGTCCAAACGCTCTATTTGAAGTCCAAATGGTATAACAATATGTTGGGACTCTTAATTGCTTATTTTACTGTGGAACCTTTATTCATTTATTATGTAAATTTCTATTTTGACTATTGTTGGACAGATGAAAAATATTTGATTTATTGAATTTGATGTCATTGATTAAAGCTACATTATAATTGCTAATTAGTTTAGTGGTTCTTTAGTATTTAGTTAAAAACTTGTCCAAGTTTTCATAGAGAACAGACTAATTATTTGTTCTCTGAGTACGTTTTGCTTTATATTGGATGAAGCTTTGTGGAAATAAAATATGTACTTTCCATCTTATAAATCAATCCAACTAAGGGAAAGTGTACTGTTTAATTATTTTTATGATTCATTTAAGGAATATAATTTATTCTTATTCTCTGGTTTTCAGTCTGATGTTTCTGAACTTATGAAAGCTCAAATATTCTTATTGCTTTGGTAGAGAGATTGTATTGATTGCAGTTACAACATTCATGAAATGTTAACCATTCTTTTGTTTCTTAAAGCAAGGAATGGTGTTGTGTCATGTTCACTGATAATGTAATTATGGTTTTATATGAACGTTGGTGAGCTTTTTAGACAATTTTTTGGGTAGTTCCCTTATGTATTTATGTTTCTCCTTTAAATTTATATGTTTATTCTTCATATTCTTCTGCATGGTGGAGCTTTATGGATTAGGTTAATGTGTTGATTTTACTCTTGTGTGTGATATCTATGTGATGTATTCATTCTATGTGCTTATTTTACTCTTGTGTGTGATGTCTATATGATGTAATTATTTTGTGTATGCATGTTGTCTAAGATCTTAAAGCAATATTGAAATTCATTTTTTTATTCTTGAAAATATTATCGTTCTCAATGTAATTTTTTTGTAAATTAAATGGAACCTATATATGATTGCTTCTTTAGTCTCTTTGATTCTTACAAACTACACTTTTTTTCCATTTATTTGACAAAGTTTTCACAAAGGAAATGTAAGGAGAAAGTATCATGTATACGGACTGACATCTAGAGAACTTGTGTGAATAGGTTAAATATTTACTTTTTCTTCTTGGGTTTCATAATTGTCAAAGTTTTTCTATTTAGAAATCCTGTAGATGGTAATTCAACAATGAAGTCAGTGGTGGAGCACTTCCAAGAGGTGTATGGTTTCAAAATTGTGCATACGCATCTAACGTGCCCTTTATCAGGAAAGTAGAAGAAGGAAAATTACCTGCCAATAGAGGTAGGATTATTACTTGAAACCTCTGCCATATAGTGTTAGTTCCAGTAGTGAATGACCGAATTTGGTTTGTTTTTCGAAAAACCTATTGATACTTCGTTCTCATTTGCCAGGCAGGCTTGCAAAATTATAGGGGGCAAAGACATACTAAAAGACTGAATGAGAGAAAAATCACTGCCTTGTTGAAAGTAACATGTCAAAGGCCTAGGGATAGGGAGAAAGACATTGTGAAGGTACTTTTTATCTCACTAATTTTATGTCGTCTGTTAATAGTGTTGCTGCAAACTTTGTTATATCTATTTCCATGTTATGCTTTCACTCATGATTCTTTCGTCTGCATTTTCAAACACGAGCAGACTGTTCAACATAATGCTTATATAATCAAGACCCTTACGCTAAGGAGTTCGATATCAATATTAGTGAAAAACTAGCTTTTGTTGAGGCTCGGATTCTGCCTGCCCCTTGGGTATGCAATTTCAGTTATAAAACATCTATTGTGAAGTTGAATAGACATGATGAGTATAAATTTGATTGGTTCACTCCTTTAAAATAACTCATGCAGTTGAAATATCTTGAAACGGGAAAGCAAGAGAAATGTTTGCCTCAATCTGGCCAATGGAATATAATGAACAAGGTATAGCACGTACATAGTTTCACTGGCTGGATTACATATCCTGTCATTTATTCACTAAATTGACTCTATTGCTGGAAATGAAATACTGTAAGATTGTCAATACTGATAATTTTTTACCTTCTCAAGTATGAAAATGTTTTTTACTTTAATTTTAATTAGTATGTTTTCAACCAGAATGGGCTTACTACTCTTGTTCCATTTTAAAAATTATTTTGCAAAATTAACCAGATTAAGTTACTGTTAGTATAAATTATATAAATTAATCTCACCATTGTGATTGATTTGCAGCAAAATAATATGTTATTTTTATTACACATTATATGTTATCATTGTATATTCGGAACTTTGATGATCGAGTCCCTTGTATAGAAAATAGTTTTGCAAATGCATCTAATAAATTTTCACAAAGGCTATCCTATCAACATTTAAAAGTTCTTATTTTGAAACTTGATTGACACATGCATATATTCTTTTACTTGTTATCCAGTTTCTTAAATAATACATTTTCATTCATATAGGTGATGGACATGAATGTCAGACTTTAAGCACTACAAGCTCAGATTCTATATTTCAAGTTAAACTACATAATAAGGTAACCTAATGATTGATGTTTAAACATTTTTTAAACTCCGATTTATTTAGGTTTTATCACATTAGGCACTTATGTTTGAAGATTTAGTTACTGTGTTTGGTTATGTTCATTCTTATTTAATGAATCTTGCTCATGGTGTTTTTCCTCAAATATCTAATTAGGTTCCAAATTTTAACGAAAATGTAATTGTTTCAAAGTGTTTTCATTTGATGGGTGTCAGATTTACCAACTTAACATTACGAGTTCCCTTCAATCCAAAGTTGTTACAAATATTGAATATTACGTGGGAGGTTGTCACTATATAATATATATAGATTTGATGGTGACAAAATAGGTTGTAAATAAAGTAAAAAGTTGTCACTACACATTATTTGATAATTCAATGTCGTAACAAATAGCATTTTCATGACGGTTAAGAATAGTTGTCATGCGAATTTGTGGTATAATATGTGACAACCTGCTTTATTTGTAACGATCGAAGCTCATATGACAGGAAAATAATATCACATGTTTGTGACAACACATTTGGAAATATTATCTGTAACTCAGCTATTAACAATGAAAACATTTAAATTTTTTGTGACAAGATTATTATCACAAATGATTATTTATGTGATGACTTTCAAAGTTATCATGTAGTTTAGCTCATTTTTATTTATTATATGTGACAAGAAGTCCATTTGTGACAACTATGTTTCATTTTCAAGTACAACAAAAATTGTCACAAAATAATAAACTATTTGTGACGACTTTTAAAAGTTGTCATGTAGTTGTGGTTCATTTTGATCTATTATATGTGACAAGTAACTCATTTTGTGACGATTATATTTTCTTATCAATAACAACAAAATGTTGTCACAAGCAATTGTTGTCACAAAATATTTTAATATTCGTGACAACATTTTCATGCAAATATTGAGCCTATTAATACTGACAATAATATTATCAATAACTCTCATATTAGCGACGACCCCGTGACAACTATTTATTGTCACTTAATGTTATATGTGACAACATTTTGTGAATTTGTGACAATATTGGTTGTCAAAAAAAGCTCGATTTCTTGTAGCGCATGCGATGCTTCATTGTCCCAATAGCTTCCATATTTTGAGGGAGGCGTTCAAGCCTTTTAGTATTTTCATAAAGATGCCTTCCTCTAGCACTTTTTGGTGGGAAGCAACCGTGAATTTGGCACGACATTATGGCCGAGTATTGCGTGGGCTCTTTGGAGAAGGAGGAATAAGTTTGTGTTTGAGGGTTCCGTTGATTCGAATGACATTCTTATATCAAATATTTATTTTTGTTGGTCTTTCTTTAAGTATAGGAAGAATCCATTACGCTTTGAGGTGTCGGATGTATTTACTTGCCCGAGTGGTTTGTTAGCTCTTTGTGTAATTGGCTGTTTAGGCATGTTGTTTTTGTTTGGAAAACTTACCTTGTACTCATGGTTATTTAATTTATTAATATAATTTTTGGCCGTGTTTGGTTCTTTAGTTTTGTGGGGGCTGTGTTAACCTAGTTGGGATGCTCATACTCTAGAGAACCTAACTCGGTCTTTTTCTTCGAAAAAAGTTAAATATAAAATTAATTAATAAAATCTGATTGGAATATGATTAGATATAAAACAATAATGATTTGGAGAAGAGAAAATGAACTTTTAGTGTCAAACCCCGAAATTTTTTTTATCATAATATTTACATGTATGTTTTTGAAAGAAAGAAGGGGAAGAGAGCAAATTCAGGACGAACATCCCTAGAATGTTCGCAACTTCGGTTACCTACAAAGCAAACCACCCCATAAGAATATGTATAAATGAAGAGCAATGGATATCAAAGTAAGAACAAAAAATTTAAATAATACAATGAGAGAAGAAAATGCGGATTCGTGAAGTGATCCGTAACCGAAAAACAGATGCTACACTTATAGGAACTATACAAAAACAAACATAAATGTACACTTCCTATGAGGATGTCTTTGGGACAGCCCATGCCTTCAAAAATAAATTTGCCTTTTCCAAATGTTCCAAGAGATGATGAATCATAGAGCCAAACCGAATTCTCGAGATTCACTAGGCTTGAAGTAAGATTTCCAAATCATCAAAAGGTGTAACTCGTTCGAGACATGACCAATGACATACCAAGCTAACGAAAAGTATCCTTCCAAATCAAAAGACTACGTAGACTAAGGAAAAGGGTGTAATACATCGATTCAGATTCGGGAAAAAAAGGACAAACATCCTCCATCAATAGGCCACATCCCCTTTAAAATTAAAATTGACGCGTCGATAGTCTCTCGTGAAAGACTAACCATCTGAAGAACTTGATCTTGGGCAGCAGGCTTAAGTTCTAAACAAGGCTGTAATTTTTTACCACAAGCATCCATCATGGTTGTTGATAATAACCTTGGTAAAAGGAAGAGGTAGAGAACACATTATGTTTACCTAGAACCCAATGAATGTGGTCCTCGGTGGCTTAAAAAACTGCAGCCTCGAAATCTCTTCTCCTCTACTTGAAAATGATGTTTGAAACAACATTGACATGTTGACATGATCCATTCTTTAAGCTCTTGACATCATTGCTATCCCCGAGAGTCTCATCCTCCTTTTCAAAAAAGGGCAAGACTAGATTTTGGCACAAAAGAGGTAACCACATCCATCGTGAATTGAATCGAATTTCCTATTGCATAGTTTGAATAAATCTAGGAATAGGGATTGTAAAGAATTGTTTAAGGTCCAATTGTCAAACCAAAAGGATCCCAAATGCTTATTGCAAACTTGAACTCTCATATTGGAACAAAAAAGTCCCAATATTCACATGATTTAAAGAAGAACATGATTATCCCCTTCCACATCGACAATAACAAAAAATATGATTCTTTCAGAAATGAGCTGATGATGTCCTATGGAAGAAAGTTGTGATGTTATCCCCCAATAAGGACCACTTCACCCTAGATTGTTGATGTTTAATATTCTTTAAGTGCAACCTCCATTAGGCAAGATCAATTTTTTCTGAAAGGAGGTCTGCTGCCACGAAAGGACAAAGTGGCCGAGAACTACTACTACTCGTGAATGATGAAATACATGCCTCCAAGTCCTTAATTTCATGCTTCAAGTTATCAAAGTTAGATGAATGCTATGGCCGAATATCCTTGCTCAATAATCTCAACCGAAACGAGATATTCTGACCTCTATTCCTGTCACAAATAGACATCCATTCCAAATAAAAGGAAGAAAATCCATATTATCCCACCAGCAATTTAAAGATCTAAACGGCCTAGGACCAAAGGAAGAAGAGAAATGGTCACTCGACCGTCCATTCCCATGCAACGCTTCATTAAAATCACCGGAAACATGAACATTCTCTAGTCGAATAATGATCAAAGATAAATCCAGCCACATTTGCCACCTTTTATTCCAATCCGCAGAACCATATAAAAAGACAACATAAAAATCCAAAATGACTCGAAGTGAAGTGCACTATGATCCAGCGTGTAGATGATGCAAAGATGGCTATAACACCAAACAACCCTTGCGAACTAATGCAATGGGAAACAAAATATTTATGTCCCCAGAGTTTGCTGAAGGCTATATCTGAAATCATTTCAGCATTTGTTTCAAGCAGAATAAAAAATTTTAAATTATATTTTCGAATGCAAGAAAGAATAAATGGTTGCTTCATGCTATTCTTTACACCTCCTTGACAATTCCAACTGATAAAAGATAATGACATGATAAAGAAAAGATGATCTTGCAAATACAAGCCAAGATTAGGCCTCCACACGAGCCTGAATTGCTTCCATGACCAACAACTTCGAGCTTTCTTTAAATAATCCAAGTTTGAAACTATCGGACCAAGTAAGGTGAACTTCATTAGGTCTCTGTAAGTGTGAATGAATAATCAATCGATTCATATTCAAAATGTTAGAGCTCAAAGAACTCGATGAAGACAAATGCGTTTCCGAAAATGCAGTAGTCTCGACTTCAATTTAGGCAGAAAGCATTTTCACAGAGGAGCTCACTAACGAATTGACAATCGACACATTTTTATGGTGGAAACTGTAACCATATTATTATCCACCGAATATCCTTCATATATATCTTCTTTTGGAAATGAGATAGAACTCAATGATCTAGACTTGTAATCAGAATAGTTACTACATGTTGTAAGTTGTTTGATGGTAATTGAGATATTAATGGTCACATCCCCAAAAGATAAGTTAATACGCTGATTCGTGGCACTTGAAGGAACACACATAACCAGAAATCACATCTAAACAATCTGGCCTCGCAAAATTATGGTCAATCGAAATAAAGTTACCCATAACAACAGCAATATCATGAACTAGTGGTTCCAAGACAATGGTAGGTGGTAAACCAACAAAATCAACATTGCATAATTGCTTGGAAGGGATAAAGTCCATAGAGTACGAAAAGACCTTAAAAAATAAGTCTATTAAGGATAACTAATCACCATCTAAAAATCCTGATAAAGCATCCTTCGAAAAGAAAGAAACCACAACCAAAATGCCACTTGCAGGCTCACTAAAATTCACATAATAGTTTTTATCCCTAACCATGGAATATAAGTCATGAATTATATACCAAGCTTTTTCAACGTTGCAAGGCATGAGAAAGGGATCCATTATGTCTTCTCTACAACACTCTTCAATTTCAACATGATTGGTTTGGATACCGATGTAACAACTTTGGCATAACAGCGAAAATCCTTTGGAGATTCCATAAAATATGACTCTGAACACACTTCTCAAATGGCTTTGGCTTTGCAACATGATTTTGGGTAGACTGGAATTATGAGGGAGGGCTACGTCTTGCATATTTTGCTTTGTATGCGCACAGCCTAAATCTGTCAATAGCTATTACATTCAAACGCAATAACGCTCCATGAATAGGGATCAATGCCTCCAACGAGAGAAAACCAAAGCATTGATTTTTTGCATTCCTCTTGCTGGTTACGTATACACGCTCGAGAATGCCATATTTAAGAAATATAATCTCATGGTATCTTTATCGTGGGATTCTGAAAAGTTTTCAAAGCATACGTGGGCATCGAGTGCAATTTGGGTCTTATTAGGGTTTTATTTATGGTAGCTAGGTAAATTCAAGTTTAATTAGATTGGCTTTAATTGGAAGTGGGAAGGCTGATAGGTAAAGCGATCACCGGCGGAACCAGTTCCGGTAAGGGGATGACTGGCTAGATGGCGGCTGTGAAGGGCTGAGGTTGGGGTAGGGTTATCGATCATGGCTCATGGAGATAGTGTTTTAGTTATCGCTCATGGTCTTGTGATTCCAATGTTATTCAAATTGTGTCATGTAAATTTTTTTCTAAAACAAATAACGTGATTTCAAAAGATTAACAAAAAATGATGAAAAATATTTTTTCGTGAAGAATACTGATGTTACAGTGGGTTTTAATAAATTCATTATTCTCATAAGTTGAAATTATTTTTTATGAATTATATATAAAGACTTCGGTTACTTTCAGAGTTTTTTTAAAATTTTTTGAATGTTTAAAGTTTACCACCATATTTTGCCTTCATGCCTACAAGGCTAAATATTTGAATCGAGAGGCTGCTATAGTGGTTACTCAGAGGCTGACACAAGTTACTTCTACTCTAAGGATAAGAAAATAATTTCGAGAATCCCCTAGGGATAATCGTTCTTATACCGATGTGGTTGCTCCAAACCCTAAACCGCTTGAACTGAAAATAGAGAATCAATTAGTTTAGTGGATCTTTTTCTCATGTTTAGCTAAGGTACGTAAGATGTCCAACATTCCCGATTTATATGAAATGGTTCATGCTAGGAATTATGTAGTTAAATTTGTGGCACCTGTTGGAGGAAATTTGGTAGTGCTCTCGTTCTTCTCCAATGATTCTCTATCCAGTCTTATCAAAGGCGATTGGCTTTCGCTTTATAACATTTTCTTTGAGGTTATCCCCTCCGAATATTGTCGTTTGTTGATTTCCTTGCCAAACCGGATGGATTAGATGTGGTTATACTAGTGCAGAAAAGGCTTTTCGGGATAGTTATTTTTTGCTTTTCCGAACGGTTTTGAACTGTCCACACAAGTCACGACGCGATTGATCAGACATTAATGTGGACTATTCAGAAGTGTCCAAAATAAGGAGCATTTGGGATGGTTCTTAAAGAGAACCATCCGGAATAAGGATTATTCCAGATGGTTCTTAAGGGAACAGTTTGGAATGCTATCTAAAAAACCAAACTGTTTAGCAATACAGACAGTTCTCTAAAAGAACTGTCCCCATTACTCTTCAATTGGAACGGCTATTCTTAAAGAACCGTTCCCATTACTCATGTTAACTTTTTATACTTCATTTTATTTCTAAATTAATTAATTGAATTGGATTGAAGGGAGCCCTGCCATTTGTTGATAATAAAATATTTTATAGCCACTAGAATCATGAAAATTATAAACAAAATAAGATTTTTATTTACTATGACCACAATATAAACAACAACTGACGCTTACACCAAGACAACTACTTACATTCTTCAACTCTTCCATATCTTCATTAAACTTCCCGATGATTGAACACATCCTAGCATGCGTATACAACAAATATACAGTTGTGTTGCCCTAGTGTAATAATGTTTTTTCAAAGTATAAAAACCATATCAAACTAGTAAGAATTAATTTACATACACAAAAAAATACCTTATCATTAAGCATTTGATCGTTGTTGAATGTATAATTGGTTTGTTCTTCAAGTCAGCATACCTGAAAGAACCAATATTATAAATATCACAAAATAAATAACTATCATTAATGAAGGCAGAGATAACTTATAACCAGTTTGGGATTAACACAAATTAAACTGCCGATAGAATAATTGAACAAAGAGATATTAGGAGTATCTTTCTAAGAAATCTGTTTGAAAGAACTATTTTTCATCATTTGTAAGTTAAAGTTGGTTTAAACAAAGAGAGCATACTTAAAGAAGATTAAAGGAGAGAAATTAAAGAGAGCCTCACATTTCATGGTGTTTTGAAGCCGTAACCTGTTTGATTGATCTCTTCTTGTTCTTCTTCTTTAGGAAACTGTTTGGGATGTGTTGAATAAATTGAAGCTGCACATTTATAAAACTCAGCTGCCAATTGATCAAGAATGAATTAAAACAGAAGCAAACTAGAAGCAGCATGGTATATTATAAAAAAGGATTCAACGTTAAGTGATAAAACTGTAGCTTGAAATTCATGAGTTTTAACCAAACCAATGTCCATTAAGGATGACAGTACCTATCCAATATCAAGTGTGACAATTGAACAATTGAAACTACATCAAGAGACAATGTAACAATTAAAAGCTTCAAGAAATACTTCCAAAAGAGAAGGCTACCAAACTGAAATAGCCTAGGAACATTTTGAATTGAACTATGTGCAAGAGTCCAAAAAATGTGTAAAAACAAGATATATTCTTAATTGGTTGAATTGCAAGTAAAAATATATAACAAGAATGGTACGAATAAGCAAACTTTCCAACTTTATGAACACATGGTAGCACATGTCATATGGCAATAAAAAACTTGGCAATCTTTCTATTTTTTTATATCTTTTATTTCAAATTAAGCCTACATCACACAACAAGCCACATTATCAAACCTAAATATATATATACATACACACACACACATATGTGTGTGTGTGTGTATATATATATATCTATATATGTATGTGTGTATGTATGTATCTATATATGTATGTGTGTATGTATGTATGTATATATGTATGTATGTATGTATGTGTGTATGTATGTATCTATATATGTATGTATGTATGTATGTATGTATGTGTGTATGTATGTATCTATATATGTATGTATGTATGTGTGTATGTATGTATCTATATATGTATGTATGTAT